>OZ014443.1:1035200-1195759 GCA_963966035.1 Acleris laterana
ATGCTGTCTGGATTTCCAAAACGTAGCTCCAACGTCGACATTACTCTGTCGGGTGACGTGGCGCTGATGAATAAAGCTGTGACAGCATCCCTGGCGGGTCCACGAAGACATTTCCGCAGCCGCCATAAATTCTCCTTATCCGTAAATTTACAGACCTCAGAAGACTCGTCGTATGCCTGTTTGAATTGTAGCCACTCCAACTGGTCGCCTGAGAATTCAGGTAAGTCCTTAGGCGTGCTGATGCGGCTGAGCAAACTGGCGTTAGGCCCATGATTGTTGGCAGTGGAGAGGTCCTTTAGGGCGCCGGCTAGCAATTGCACCGTGTGGTTGAGCGCTGCGACGGTGCCGTCGGGCGCGTGTGGCGCAGGGCCGGCGGCGCGCGGGGCCGCGCTGGGCGCAGCGGGCTGGGCGGGCACGGGCGTCGATGCTGGGACCGGAATGTGCAGCTCGCCCGAAATGACTTCATTGTCGGGGGCTTGCTGCTCCTCAGGTGGTTCCCTGTGGTTGCTCTGGTGCTCGACCCACTGCTCCACTTCACTGTGAGGAGGTTTATTGCCATCGAATTGTGAACTGTATTCCTCTTGGTCCTCCTCGTCGTTAAGTGCTGCTAGTTGCGCGTCTAAGGTTTTATCTATAAGGTCCATTTTAATCGCAGCCTTCTGCTTTGCGGCTTCTAAAAGCAACTGTTTTCGTTTCGCTTCCTTAGATGCCGACGATGTTCGTGAGCCCTTGCTGCTTGAAGCTGCACCGACGCAAGAAGTGGTAGGTTTTACCCCGTAAGCGGGTATATGTGGCGGCACAGGTTCCGACTTCATGCTACCGAATACACTCTTTGTGTTTAATAAAACCCTAGGCACTTGCTTCACTACTGGAGCTTCGGTGTAAAAACTGGGAGTTTGATCATTTGGCGGCTTAACCTCACTTTGTTCGCGCTCGTGCACCGCGTGCTCGGCTTGTACCCGGCGTGCTTTCGCATTGCGCGTTTCCATCTTTTGCGGCGTATGATACATAATCAGGTTCGAAGACCACTTTGTAGCTTGTTAGGTAGGTACACACAACGCGAATAATCATAAGGCAGGATACTGGCACAAGGGATTTATTTTAAAATTGTACAAGTGTAGCCGTGCGGTTTGGCTCGTGACTAGCAACAGACTGATTGGCCGCCATTACCGTAAAACTAAACTTAACTTAATCTACCTTATTTTAAACAGTTCATATCTATTTATGCAGACATTATTTTTAAAAGGGGAGCGCGTCGCTAACAGACCCCAAGAACTAAGATAGCATCTATGCTAGTAATTCCACGGGTTATCTTTACCCCACACAACGATGTGAACACTGCTGCTTGACGATAGGTTAAAGGATAAGATGGTGGTAGCGATCCGGACGGACCGCGCATAAGCTCCTAACTACCACCACCAGCTATCATTCATACCCAAAATTCAGAACCATCAAAACTATCATGGAACCAGCCCTTGATTTACCCGCCTCACTTCGTGACGTAAATATTTAAACGTACACCTTTCCTGGGCGGGTAAATAAGGGACGCCATTATTATTTCATCCTCGGGTTAGTTTAAAAACGGTAAACGTGTCGCCTGTCAGTGAGATCAAATTTTACCCGGTGGTAGTAGTTATTAATTAATTTATATATTATTGCATAAGTTGATCATGATCACTTACCATCTGGTGACTCGCTTGCTCGTGTCGGCAGCATTTTATACATAAATAACAGCATTCTCTACGTGACAACCTTAAGGTGTGAGAGAAAAAAAAGGAAGTAGATGCAATAAAAAGACAACATTTTCCCTCTAATTAAAACAGGAAAAATATTGTAACAAGTGTAGTAAAGGTAGTGGAAGGCATTTATCAGATGAGGTGAGAGGATTTGGTAGTTCTTTCTAGCTGCCTTAGGCTTTATTTTATTCGGCAAAACCATATTGCCTTTGAGATATTGTAATGGTATGGTCAACATTATGATAACTCTTTTTTACTCAAGTTGAAAACTGTACGATAACTCGTCGACGGCATATATTAATTAACCTAGTACAATAAAATCCCTAATCACACGAATTGCTACCGTTTCGGGGGCTTTCCAAATAAGTTTCTGTCAAAAAAATCATTAATGGGACAAGCTTTTGTTTTGCCTGTCCTTTTTTTGCAGTCATTATCTACTTATCAAAATCAAATAAATGCCTCCCAACACGGTGGGTCTACGTTAAGCATAGCGGAGATCCTGTCGGCACCTTCGGACTCCATCATCAGATCAGCTCGATGTCATGATAGTTGAATTGTATGCAAATTTACAGCTTTATCAGAGACCAGGAAGTGGATCAATTTTAACTCGCGAGATTTGACCCGTGTACATACATAATACATACATACATTGAAAGGTACCTGTTTAAGAAAGTGCTCATAGTTAAAGACCAAAATTAACAGCGGTAACTATTCTATTACGTCACGATAGTAAGTTGTGCATTTATATACTGCCCTCACAGGCCAATAGGCGGTATCTCACATTTAATAAACGAAGCAGTTTCAATCCTCATTCGTTAGTAAAATGGTTGCATTTGCTACAGAAGTTTTATCTGACATGCCACTGTTTGTCTTATAGCAACATAGTTAATTGTGGTGACGTAATGGAAAAGTTATCCATGTAAATTAAAAAAATTACTATGAGTTTTTTTTTAAAGCGCCGTCTATCACAGGGGACAACATTACAATATTAGAAGCCGTGATACGAGTAAAGTTGTTGTATCAACTTTACTCGTATTGTTAATGATGAAAGTAAATAAAAGGCTATACTCTTAACATTATACTTAATTAATTTATTTACAAGGCAATATTTGTTCTAGTACAAAATAAATAACATTAATCTGGCTCTTAAAATTTGTTTGTTGTGTTTTCTGACTTTTTTGCGGATTCCAGTTCTGTGAACAAAATAAAACATTCACGATAAAATAATAATAAATATTACATTACCAATTTAAATACTAGGGTAACAATGATCGCAAAGTCATGTGGCCATCAAAGTTTCTGGAATGACTACCAAATAGCGGGACAACTTAAAATAATTATGAACCAACGCTCAAATCACGTAGCTGTCAACGTTTTTTCCTCAGTCCTCCTCCTCCTCATTTTGCTCCAGTCGATACCAATTCTTCCTTTAAGTCCAATTTCCACGGTTTTTTTCATATTTTGTAATTGTCACGACACAATTAACTAGGTACGTTTCCGTTTTTTATTTATTTCTCTCCACCGAATATTTTCTTGGAAAGGAAAACGTATGGAACAAGTTTTTTATAATGTCTAAAAAACCCTCAGAATCCCTAACAACGTTTGTCCTAACACATCGTTTGTCCGAATTCTCATTTGACCTAAACTAATTTTCAGATGACTCAGGCAACTTAAGTTTTCCAATTATATCTGCGATTTGGTTAGGTTAGGGCTGTATTATAATAACACTAAAAAGTTTTAAAATTTAAGATGAAATGGCTTTAGGATACACGAAAATTCGGACAAACGATGACCTGTTGACTCGATCATTGTTCCGTTTGTTGTTTCGATAGTTTCCACCAATGCCTTAAGAGATTAGATATAGCTGGAACAAGGGCCAGATACAGAAAGTAGTACTCCTCGATACAGTACGTATTGTGTAGAGGTTCCTCTCTCTGCAGGTAGCCACTGGTAGTTTGAGTCCGGCACACGTAGGTTTGGCTCTTTATAATGTTTACTTAGTGCACAAGTATTGATATTTTATGCACAGGATTATTTATTGTGAAAAACTTAGCCCATAATATCCTGTATGATATACATATAAGTCAATAAGTCAATTAAGATATTTATATTAATTATTTAAACCTACCAATATCGTATGGCTCTGGGTCATTCCAGGGCTGTTTTTCCGAAGTGCTGAAGAGGACAAAGAAGAGGTTCGTGAAGAAATATACTCCTGATGCCACGAAGAAAACTTTCCGCCACTCCATTGGGTCCGACTGTAATTTACGAAACATTTTTTATAAAAAAAAGTTAAAAAAGAGTACGGGAAGCTGTTGTACCCCGGACAGTTTTTTGTTCTAGATTTTTTAACGAGATGCTTCAGAATTGCGGAATGTGCGAATTTATAAAGACGTTTTTATTGTATTGTATTGTTTAAAACGAGGATACGGTGACGACAAAATATTTCGGAAATTTTAAATCCTGCATAAAAATTTAGTATTTATCTTGGAGGTAAGTATGACGTATAGAGACATATTTATGTAGTAGGGTAAACTTACCGGTGGTCAGTCAGAGACCGGTAGTCGGCCTCTGCCTATACTTTGTATCTATGAGTGGGACGAGTCCGATCGCACTCATAAAAGGTCGACCACTGTTAACTTTACCCTAGTTATATCTTTAGTGATAAATTATATTTAATGGTGTAATTACGTCATCTTGGATGATAAACCCGCAGACAAGGGGCGCGATGATGGAAATGATGTTCGCCAAAAAGTTGGTGATCCCCATGAGGTTTGCACTGAAGTTCGGCGCCAAGTCAATGTGGACCAACTAGAAATAAAAATATTAATTAATTCAAAATCAAATTCATAACATTTAATTGATAAAAGCACTACAAGAGAACAGAGATGGCAAAAGTAGAAGAAACAAGATTAGAGCAGAAATATAATCGTTGCACTGTAGTGTGAAGTCAAATAGGACTGAGCTCAGCATGTGCTGCGCTGCACTGGTTTCCAGCTGAACCCTGGTGTTCACCTATTCGTAACTGAACGATAGTCTTACGATCTGATTCATAAACGCATAATAGCTAAAGTGTGCTTGAAATATGCTTCGTCCTTGTCTGTCATTGTGACATTTCCATTTGACAGACAGGGACCACGCATACTTTAACTAAAATAGGTTTATAATCCGTTAAAAAATAGAGCTTGAATTTTCAAAGTCAACTCTCCATAGTTAAATTTGGCTCTTTAGTATAATTTTGAATTAAAAATCATACGAAACCAGACAGGTATTGTCTCAAGTATCTGAAACCAGCTTTAATATGTTAATCGATGTGGATAAGGGTGGATAAGACATCCGTCACTTTCTGACACGTATATAAGTACGAGAGTGACGGATGCTTTATCCACATTTTGTCACAGGATAAACGCAACCACACTTGGCCCGCTAGTCAGTATGTAAATGCCAGTCCGACAGATGCTTTATCGTCATATACTCGTATCCACAAGGGAAGCATACGAAGGTAGAGCAACTTTGAGAGTTACATTCATGGGAGCACGGAACAGCTTTTCAACAGAGAGTATATAATAATATACATTCAGTAGAGGGTCATATTTAATCGTAATATAAATGGTAAGACTTACCATGTATCCAGTATATTGGCCAGCGTTGATACCGACTGCAACCGTCAGCATGACGACAGCCATGAGCATGTTGCCCTCGGGAACGTACGACAGCCCAATCAGAGCTATCGCTGGTCCCCATAAACCTGGAACGTTCACGTTTTTTTAATTCTGTACTGACCAAAAATTGACCATCTGCAGGCTTAATATGGCTGCATCTATATTGCGTGTCAAATGTGTATAAAGCATCCGTCACTCTCGTACTTATTTACGTGTCAGAAGGTGACGGACGCCTTACCCAAGCTTTGTCACGCGATAAACACAGTCATATTAGGGCCTCTGATGGTAAATGATGATAAATTCTGGGATGAAGCTCGCTGATTCAGAAGAAGCCTTCACTCTTGACTTAAATACATCCAAATTCAATCCCACAGGAAACGAAGGAAGCAAATTACACTCTTTAGCAATTTTACTTGGATACAAAGGATTAAAAAAAAAAAGTCGTTGAGCCTCGGAGTTCTTTACCACCCAGGGCCCGAATTATGTATAAAGCATCCGTCACTCTCGCACTTACATACTGGTCAGAAAGTGACAGATATTTAATCCACATCGATTAATATGACCACAGTCGCAGGTCGTTTGTTCAAAAAAAATGCCGAGCCTACGGTACCTAGTTCTGGGTAGCTGTTTTCTTCCCCGGTATTTCTATAAAACACATACGGAATTTGCACAATGTGTTAAAAGGGGTAAAACACTTCCTCGGTCTCATTTGAACATGTAACGCCCCATTATTTACTTCAGGACAGTTAAACAGGAGTGCAGCGCCAGCGCGACCTACCCACATATATCTGTCAACCTGTGATATATTTCCTTTAGCATTCTCTACCAGGGCATTCTGTTTTATGCCAGTAAAATTAAATGTTCTATCTCGAAAAGCGGCATTATTTTAATTATTATTACAAGTTTTTCTTAAACTTTTTTCATTTGGTTTGTCCAGGGTGTTCCTCGGAATCCTGTCCTGAACTGGTTTTCAGCTGTTGTTTGACTTTTTAAGTTTTCCAAAAATACATACGGTTAGGTTAGATTAGGTTTGTATTATAACAACAGTAAAGTTTTAAAATTCCGTCGAAAATGGCTTTAGAATTAACGAAGATTCGGAGAAACGATGCATTAGGACAAATGACGATTAGGGATTACAATATAGACCTGGGGGGTTATTATGACATAACTATGCAGTTCATTTTACGGTGAGTGTAAGGGACAGAGCTATGGCAGTTATATTATATAGCTCTGTCATTTTCTCTCAGCGTTAACAAAATTGCATAACTATGTCATAATAATCCCCCTGTTTGTCTGTCATTCCGGTTCATACGTTGTAAGTCAATTTTGAACCACTTTCTGTCATCGTATTGGGCTGAAATTTGGAGTGCTAGATCTTAGAAGGTCCTTCGGGTTTGTAATTCTCTCTCTAGCTCTCATATGCTCCTATTGGTTTACCGGTCCGGTCTGCCTACGTCTGCAAGGACTTTTTGTTCAGTTAATTATCTCAGTTATGGCTTTTGATGTAAAGACCTCGTCGTTTTGTTCTCCTAGTCGTTATTTTTAGCTTAATGTATTCGACCTTACATTTGTAATGTTTTTATTTTTGCTAGTTCTTATAATTAATATTTGTTACTTTATTACCTTGTAATGTAACTAACTTTTAAGTATTATTTAGTTTTTGGCGGCGCTTCTTCTCTGCAATGATGGTCTTGTCCGAAGCGCTAGTAGATTCACTCATTACCGACGTGTAAAAGAGCCCGTATGTGGCCAATTTACTGAATAAATATTTTGATTTTGATTGATAAGTGAGTAAGTGAGAGAGAAGTGCGAACCCGAAGCAACTTCTAAGTGCTCACAGACTGTAAGTAAATTTTCCCGGATCCCTTTGACTGCCATACATATGGTTGGTCATAATGTATTGTTAGTCATACTTTTTTTTGTCATAACTTCTTTCAGGCTGAAGTTACAGCTTTTAATAAACGTTTATCGTGTAGATTAGTTAGGTTAGGTTATGTTAGTTTTATACAAAATCTGATAAAATAACCGTGTCCTGAGAAAAATGCATTATGACTTGCGAAAATTATGACTTAAAACACATTATGACTAAAAATAATTATGGCAGTCAATAGAGACCCAAATTTTCCGCAACTGAATCCGGAAAAAACACACCTACATGTAGCGCTGCTGCTCTGGCCAGTTTTAGCTAAGCAATTTTTGAAGGGATAAAGTAGTAGCCATTCCCGTTTTTGTTGTGGACTAAGAAAAGTTAACGAGCATTTGGTCGTTCGCCAAATTTTGTTCTATTTTGAATTTGAATATCGAACGAAGCTTCATTTGGTTTGGTTAACGATAAAACTTCATTTTAATCATTTATTGAGCTAACAGAAAATTAGATAATAGTTACTAAGGTTTTACCAAATATTCATTTTACAAACATTCGATTCGCAAAGAGGTACTATGCGCCGCATTATTTAAAGAAATGTGATGGTGTAATATTTAGTGGCTTAAACACAAAGTTTTTGTGATATGAAAGTTTGTAAACCGTTATTTTGGTCAAATTAACGGACCCCCAAACATACATATACCTACACACAAATACACAGACACACAGATATACTTTTGACATTAAGTCGGGATATAAAAATTCTGTTGACCATCAGTTACTTTACCTATGGAATTGGACAGTTTCCTAGTGTTGGAGACGCTCAGCCACTTCTTCCTGATGATGATGTCCGTCATTGCCCCCATGGGGAAGCTCAGGATGTACATCGCTAGGTACGGCAAGGAAGACAACACGCCATTCTGAAAAAAAAGACATGGTATTTATTATAACTAAATTGAATTGTTCGTCTAGATAAAACCCGTGCACTGGTTCGAATTTGAATTTTGAATTTTGTAGTTTCAGCAGTTTAGCTAACATAATCTAACAAACAGAAGAGAAAAAATACAAGAAAAATATCTGTATCTTCAAAGAAAAGTTTTAAAATAATGACGTCTCGTATAACTGCACATTTCAGCGATTCTCAAACTTTATAAGTGACAAAACCCATTGAAACAGTAAATCTTTTATTACCTTAAAGAGGCGACACATCTAAGCTACATTTTGAAAATTGAAAATATTTTCTGTCAAACATTTAATTTTTGGTACTTACTAGCTTTTGTTGCCGACTGTATTTATATTAAGCAAAATCTTTATCTGCTTATCAAAACCAAACTATTGAGTCCTAACACGGTGGTTCTACGGTAAGAACAGCCAATATCCCGTCGCGCCACCTTCAGATACTGCATCGTCATCGGGTTTACATTATGTGGTCCAAATTTCAGCACATTTCGTTAGCAGAAAGTGGGTCAAATTTAACTCTCAAGATTTGACCCATACATACATACATACATTACAAGTGAAATAAAAGCTTGTAAAAAATGCCTTCTTGACAGAACATCATCATCTTGTTTTTTCGGCACAACCCTTGCAGACGCCTTAGGGAGCCCCAGGGCTCTATCTATTGCTATAATCTACAGCTGGTATATAAATTGGTACAGTCGAACCTGTAGATGCACGCTTAAGTACTTTGTCGCATTAACGCCACTAACCGATTAATGCAGTAATTCAAACATGACGGTAAAGTGACAAAGCACTTAAGTATGCAGCTACGTATAACCCAACCGATTCTAAAATTATATTAAACAAATGAAGACATGGGCACAAATAAACCTCACAAATTGTACCGAACGTGATTTAACCAAAATACCGATCCTTGCTTCTTACCAATCCCTGAATATTGGGTCTATTCAATACACTCATTGAGCCACCTAAAAGGCCCGTGAATGGCCGTAGGCGCCCGGCTTTATTAGGCTTTAGTTGCCAAAGCCCATTCACGATAATGACGTACTAGGATTAATGGTGATTTCTAATAAACGGAGTGTCAATGTTCTAAAGTAAAGTAAAGATATTTTTTTTTGTAAATAAGAGCTTAAGTTTTGTTAGTGATGTGAAATAAGAAGATTACTTTTTTAAATTTGCGACCTCTGTATTTCGTATTTAGAAATAGTAATTAATAATTACTCTTTACAATGAATCGTATTATTTTGTAGGTTGGCAACACTGTCACAGTTACGGAAAAAAGGCGGCAATTTTAGCATAATTTAATATTTTTAAAAAGCTTTTATTTTTATTATAATTTTACCCACTTCCCGGTATTCGACGTAGCTGAAAATTTGCATACGCCTTTAGTTCTGATGACAATACAATAGTACTATCGAGCTGGTCAGATGATGGAGATTCAGGGTGACCAAAGGAACTGCTAAATTACACCATGATAAACCCGTCGTGTTAGGGCTTGTTAGAATTGTCTTGACAAGTAAATGACGACAGTGCAAAAAAAAGTACAGTCGGCAATAAAAACTTATCCCAAAAATGAAATTATTGACAGAATCTTATTTACAATAAGCTGCTGTATTATTTACCCATTTAAACTTCTCTCAAAATCGACTCATTGAAAAAGAGTTCTATGACGTAGAGGAATTCTTCGCCCCGTTAGCAATATCGTCGTTCAATGAAAATATTTAATTTTAAAAATTTGTGTGCATCTTATTTAGTTAGTCATTTAGCAAAGTGGATTAATAATCCATTATGTTTTTAATTTGATATTGAACGTACGTCCGAAATATATAAACTGTTGTGACTTAGGTATTTCTTGTTGTTACGAGTACCTTTGAATGTAGTAAGTACATATTTATACAATAAAGCATATTTCTATTTTTATTTCTAGCGAGGAGAAAAAAACAACATACACACATATACATCATCAGCCCGTGACAGTTCACTGCTGGACATAGACCCTCCCATTGCACGCCACTCAACGTTCAGCCTGATCTCCAGTCGCTGACAACATAACAACTCTGCCTTGAAAATAAAAATGTTCCTGTCTTCCAACACTTACACTCTTCAGGTCTACTCCCAGTACACTGGACATGTAGGTCGGCATCTCCGTCATCAGCGTGAAGAAGCCCCAGTTCTGGCCGCAGTGCGCCACAATTACGGCCCAGAATGGCAGGGAAGTCATGATCTTTAGCCAAGGTGTTGAGTATTGCTGGAACGAAGATGAAGAAGGTTATATTAAAATGGGTTGACCCTTTCACCGACACTCATTTCATAGAACGTGTCTTCGCAGAATTTTCGTTTCATAGAAAGTTATTTCTGCTGAACCCAAATGAAAACTGCTGACAGGCTTAATTCGTATTAAAATTTGATACATCTTGTATAGCAAATGTCAAATTTTAACCCGAAGTAAGCCTTCTATCCGCAGTTTGAATATAGGGTTCGGCCGTTAGAATAGTGCCACTTTATGTCTTTCCATGGAAGTCAAGGGGATAGTCTTGCAGTCTCCGAGAATACAGATGCAGGGAGAGCGTTCCTCGAAAATAGAAATCGAAAATCGTTTACGTTAGCGTTATGCATCTTGTTTATTTCTTTGTCTTTTAATTACCTTCTGTGCTCCAACTCTGCCCAGCGACGCCTGGATATAACTTAGCTCTGCCTGGGATATGATCTTCGAAGTTTCTGGAGACGCGGAGCCTACGAACAGGTACAGCACTGTCCATATCGCTCCGAGGGTTCCGTTCAGGTAGAAGATGGAACTCCATCCCAAGTATGTGGCGAGATACCCTCCTGCTATTAGCTGTAAGGCTATGCCGAGCTGACCTCCTGAAGAGCAAAAAAGGTATACCTTATTAATCAAATTTTTAAGTCCCGAATAAATATTTAAAAAGTGATATAAGGAGAAACATCAGCTTCAAAATGCCTCTGAGATGGTAGTTTTATGTGAGTTAAAGTTGAAATTTACGTAGATGATTCAAAAAAATATATTTCACGTAAAAATAAAAAAATACTTAAACTTAGATAACCTTTTTAAAATTCAAATTGTAAACAGTTTATTTTTATATACAAAAAGCATGCCATATACATTTTTCTCTTCCCTAGTTTTATAACTTAGATATATTATGTGTACTGTTTTTTTTAGATTAGTGGCCACTGTATCCTTGTCATAACTTTAAATGTGTGATCTCACTGATCTCCTAGTTGAAACGATTATTATGTTGACTTTTCTCGTTATTATACTTTTAAATAAGTATAACATAAAAAAGACTGGCTGCAGCGATTTTCCGACCAATTTTTCAATTCTCTATTCTCATTGAAATAACAAAACTGTTTTTTTTTTCGATGGCACAAATCAAATTCAATAATTATGTTTTATGATAAATAATTCCAGCGTGCCCTATTTAACCTAACATCCTCAAAACAAGAAATAAAGGAATATACAGAATAAATAAAACAACCCTCCTCCAAACAACAAAAAAACACTTAACACAAAAAACATCAACCAAGGGTAAGTGTTTTGTATTTTCGTTTTAACCCCTTTTTCTTGAATCTCAGAAAACATAGCCTTTTTCACTAGAACCACATAGTCAAGCATGCCATAATTTACAACGTACCAGCATAAATAATAGTTGTTAGCAGGCCTTTCTCCTCCAACGGTATCCACTGGGCGACCAGATGGTGCATCCCAGGGTAGACAAACGCCTGCGTCAGACCCTGGAAGACTCTGAACCCGCAGACCACCATCCAGCCACCCTGGAAAGAAACTAAAGGTAAAAGACTTTCGATACATTATCATCAAGACTCGGAAAATCTTCCGTCATTTTTAAAACAATGCCCTGTTTCATACAGCAGAGACTTCTTTATGATGTTACGAAATATTCTAAATTTTATTAGTACAGTAGTAAATTTCACAGTAAGAAAAGGTTCGTCACTTTTCGACGCTATTTCAACGCTATTAAGGTCCAAGGTAGGGCACAGCAAGTTACAAACTAGCAATTTGCTTTTTCCTCTTTCCACACAAAGGTATTCTTGATAGTATCTCGAGAATTGTATTTTATTCCACGATGAAAATAATATGCTGTTATTTTAGTTCCACATTTCAATTAATAAGGAACTACCTACAGCACATTGTCCCCGTGTGGTTTCCAGCTTACAATAGTGCCACTTCGTGTCTTCCCGTGGGTGGAAACCGTAAGAGGTGACTAAGGGAATAAAAGCTTGTAGTACTGTTGGGCGATGGGCTTGCAACCTATCACTAATACAATGGTAAACAGGTTAGTCTAATTGTGCAAAATGTGGCTACAGAATGTTCAATAAGTTGTCAGTAATTCTTGGCTCTGCCTATCTCTGGGAATATTGGCGTGAGTTTGTGTATTTATGTAAGTACAGCACATTTCAAGCAACGCAGCGGGAAAATCATAATCATACATACATACATACATTAAATCACGCCTGTTTCCCAGAGGGGTAGGCAGTGACCACTTCTTTCCACTTGCTACGATCTTGACAAATTTCTTTCGCTTCTTCCACATTCATACATCGAGTCATGCACGCACGTCGGTTTCGGGTACTTAAGATTCGGCCCTTTTCCAGTATTTCACCGATTTGACTCGAAAAAGTACGCCTAGGGCGGCCGCTTCCGACCCGTCCACTCACTTTCAATCTGTATATCTCTTTCGTCAATCTTCTTTCATCCATCCTTTCCAAATGACCGAACCATCGAAGCATGCCCTTTTATTCCACATTTCTCTCTGACTTTTCCATTCCTTACTCTATCAATCAGTTAATAAGAAATCATATATCATAATCATATATTGTTAAAACATTCAAATGTGCTAAGTCATAGTCGCTCTACAACCTCAATCGAGATATCTTATCACCACTCTTGAAATAGCTACCATTGAAGGAGGTCCGTTGGCCGTCTGTTGTATTCATGATCAGTTACACTTCACCAAATGACAATGAATGCAAATGCTGAACTTGTTACTGAAAATACTTGTATATGTACATACATACATCAAGTCACACCTGTTTCCCAGAGGGGTAGGCAGAGACCACTTCTTTCCACTTGCTACGATCTTGACAAATTACTTTCGCTTCTTCCGCATTCATTCGAGTCATGCACGCACATCGGTTTCGGGTACTTGAGATTTGTCCCTTTTCCAGTATTTCTCCGATTACTTGTGTATGTGTCTTTAATAATATTATATGGTCGTATTATAATGTGAATGATGGATATGTATGCTGTTGGCATGTCCTCAATAAATAAAATGAAGCCAGAAGATGCCTATTCACCCTAGCTTTAAATTAGTTCGGATTGTCTGCACTTGGAAAGATCTTGGAGAAACCGAGGGAACTATTCAAATATTATATATAATATTTGGAGAAACCGAGGGAACTATTCAAATATTATGTATAATATTTGAATAGTTCCCTCGGTTTCTCCAAGATCTTTCCAAGTGCAGACAATCCGAACTAATTTAAAGCTAGGGTGAATAGGCATCTTCTGGCTTCATCGGCGACTAAATTTACACCCCGGGGGCAAGATTAAGTCAAGAGTTAACCATTTTGTATAAAAAAAAACAGATCCTGGCCTGTTGACAAAGAAACCAAATAGAAAGTATATTTTTTCAAATAAAATAATAATTCGGTTCTGCGTGACTAATCGGGGAGCATACATAAAAAAGCCGACGAATTGAGAACCTCCTTTTTTGAAGTCGGTCAAAAGTTATTTTATGGTGCGTTTATGACCATAGCGGTTTTTTTTCAAAGTAACAGCGGATTTTACTTTTGTCACAGGGGATTAGTTGTTGGAAACTTTGAGCCTAATCCGTCCGTACCTTATCTAAATATATCCAAGAGTCTGTTTTTATAGTTTTCAAGTAGCAGATATCATTCCACTTGATCTCTTATCACATTAACTGTAACTGTTACATGTTGTTGTGATAGATAAGATTAGTGCATTGTGATATGACAGCCAATTATCGTATATTTACACTTCATTGAGGTCGTTAGAATTATTAAGTAAAAATATAAAAGCAGACAGTAAGAAAACTACATTGTTTCACTAGAACACTGGGCATTGACCTATTCTATTATGTTTTAAATCATCTTGCTACTATATTATAAACACACATCTTGCCCTATCTCAATCATAAGAGGTCGGCGCAGCACGTCTTTTTCTTCCAAACTTATCAGCTGTCATCTCGGTATTTACTCTCTAGTTTTTTATATCGCTCTTTATACTTTCCATGCATCTCTTCTTAGGCTACACTTCCACTACAACTCTGCTCATTCATATTTATGACTCTTTTATCCACATGATTTTCATTCCTCATGATCATATAAACTTCGTCTAACACAAAAGAGACCCTTAAATATAGAAAAAAACCCAGTTAAAACCATTAACCCAGATAGTTAATAAGAAAACTTACATGGGTAGCTCCGATAGGTAACAGTAAAGACAGCGCGGCGTTGACACTGACGGATATGGTCAACAGGATTTTCCCACCAAAGCGCTTCGCCAACTCGCCAGCTGGAATCTGAAGAATCACGTAACCCCAGAAGAAGGAGGACAGGACGATAGACTGCTCAGCCAGGCTCCAGGTGAAGTGCTGAAATGAAAAATAAAATAAAATAGACAGATAGTCCTTCGTGTTATCGAATTTCACTTCACCGATTGTATCATTTCATCGAATTTTATTTTATCTAACGCTATATTGTACTTAAACCATGATGTTTTCAGGATATCTGAAACGTTCATTAAGTAAGTAATATATGAATTTAGTGGGTGTGTAATGATTTGCATAACAATTACTGTACTAATAAGATGACACGACACGAATGGCTTAATTTCGATGTGTATAATATACCAATTATGTCAAAATTATAATGCATAAGCACAAAGCGCCTAATTACGAATTTGAAATATAGTGTTCTATAGACAATTCTAGTCCTTGACTTCTGCTGTTGGTCACAGTTCTAACCTTACCTAACCGTCGTAGTAAGAAGAAATGCTTTAGTAAAATGAAATTATGCATAATTTTTTATTGAAATTAATTAGCACCCGCATTTGATACGTGCTTCACATACAATAACCTTTTCAAAGTTCTCGCATAATTTTAAACGCAAGTATACGTACAAAGCTTTCTTAAACAACTGAATCCAGTTTCTAGATGTTTGATTATTAATTAATTCAATAACAATTAGATTTTACTAAGTTCAGCATAAGTTTGAAACCTCTTGAGGCTGTAATAAGTTTACTATCTTAACTGAGCGGACAAGCTTAAGTTAAAGGGGTGTACCTCAGGGAACTATGCTGGGGCCAAAGTTTTAGTTACTAACTTTTGAAAACAGTTACATGTGCTTACAAATTCAATTTAAGATATTTGCATGTGTAAAGTTCTTACATGGCAACCTTTGTTATAATGATTGTATCTGAAATTTAATTTTGTTTTGACCCTTAAATAAGAACTTGTTATTAAATTGTGTTTTAAGTGGTGGGTGTTTAAACACATAAACTACGCAGTTCCAACAAGATCAACTAGAGGTCTTTAAATCCTCTTCTGAAGCAGTCGGGTAAACTCAAATTAAATATGACAAAAGCACAAATTTCATTACAGCAAACTACCTATATTCTTTCTGTTTATTTTTTAAGAGGCTACATTATGATGCCACGCTTACACAATAATAAAAATGGATAGCTTTATTGTGTTGTGCTTCCGCGCAAAGAACATGAGATGGAGAACTTGCACGTGCCTTGATTGCAGGGTCAAATTCAAATAATAAAATTACAACATTATATCAAAATGTTATGTATTATTTTGTTAAAGGTCAGAGTGGAATGTGAACTAAAAGAAGATGTAGTGACTAAGATTGAAAAGTTCATGCTTCTATGGTTCGGTCTTTTGAAAAGGATAAATGAAAGAAGATTGACGAAATAGATATACAGAGCGAGTCGGAAGGGGCCGCCCTAGGCGTACATTTTCGAATCAAATCGGAAAAATACTGGAAACGGGCCGAGTTTTAAGTACCCGAAACCAACGTGCAAGCATGTGTCGATCTATGAATATGGAAGAAGCAAAAGATGTGTCAAGATTGTAGAAGGTGGAAAGAAAGTGCTATCTGCCTAACCCTCTGGGAAACAGATATGATTTAATGTATGTACGTATATCGTTAAAGTACCCACTTATGGATAGTACGAACTTTTTACCTCCTATAGAGTAAGTAACGTTATCGAGGAAACATGTGGCGATTGATATCATCGCCCTCTTGTCTGTATTATGTACTCAAATATGATAGCGAATTGTTATTGAAGTTGATTTTCGTATCTTCATCACGTAGTAAATATACGTAAAATAAGCTGTTTTAGGCGCGATTTATACAGAAGAGACGTGGCGAGGACGTGTGACGTTGGCAAATAGTCAAAGTAACACATTTTGTCGTAAGGAGATTTGTTTGTTTGACCTGGAGGCGTGGGCTCCTATCGTACAACTAAGGTTTATATTGTAAAAGATAAAGATAAAAAAGATAAAAAGATAAAAGATATTTATTCAGTAAGTAGGCCTTACGGGTACTTTTACACGTCACGAATCTACCAGCGCTTCCCAAGGGGTGTGTAATGATCGTTATAAAAATAATTAATATAATTTCATTTAATATAATAACATTTGATATAATTTTAAAGGATATAATCACTCATTTTATATAATAAACGATTGGTATATTATCAAATATCTATTTTTATTTACTATAATTATCATTTGGTATATCGTTTATTTATTATAAACATCATTTTGGTATAATCATCATTTTGTATAAAAATCATATTGTATAACTATCAAGTGGTATATTATTTTTTATTGCCCCATATTTAAAATAATTGTAACGCCTATGATTATTTACGTAGCAAAGATTTTTTGGTACAACGCTGACAGTGAGGCAAAGTCGACGGAGCTCCGCTTTGCGGAGCTCCTATTCCGCGTAGTTATGGCGCTTCGCGCCTTGACACAATTCTAACCTAACCTAACCTATACAGGGTGTTTTTTTGGTCAACAACTTCGACAATAGGGGTTACTATATTTTTTTATACCAACTGTACTTTATATGAAATTAGCTTTATATCATAAGTTGATTATAGTAAATATGCATTATACTTAATGCATGTTATATAAAATATTTTTAGAACAAGTGATCGTTATATAAAATGATAATTATATCATATTTAAATATATTAAATGTTGTTATATGATTTTATTATTATATCAAATGAGCGTTATATCGACTGATATTATAGAAAATATTTTTATATCGATCGTTACGCACCCCTTCCCAAGAGAAGACACTGCTGAGAAGAAACGCCGCAAGAAACTCAGCAGTCAGTCATTTTTTAAACATGGGTGGCGGTCTGGTCGCATAACAACTATTGTCATAATATCGATTGTCATAACACTTTACGCATAAAGTTGATGCTCATTATTTTTTTTTGGCATAAATTTATACTAGGCATAATTGTTCCCTGTCATAATTATACGGAGTCATAATTGGTTTAACCATAATAATGTAGAATGTCATACATTTATTAAGTCATAATATGATAAAACCGACTCAGATCGCGGATAGGTTAGGGTTATTTTTTTTTATAAAAGAGCGGAAAAGCTTGTTATTAAATGAATATTACGTCATTACGTATAAAGTATGGTTAAATAATTATATGCGCATCAAATTTATGCGCGTTACACAATATGTTCTTAAACATTATGATTAAAAACTTTATGCGCATAAATGTATGTCAATTTACAGTTATGCGCAATGATGAGTATGACGAATCCTTGTATGCCCATCAAAAATATGACTTTAAACTTTATGCAACCCGACCCCTACCCTTTAAACATATTACAATGGTACTACATAGTCGGTCCTTAAGTTCTGTCACTAAGGTTTAGTCAAATAAAACTTACTTCTGTCTATTTTTTAATTTTAAAATAGAAAAAATTTAAAAGCTTAATTAAAGTAGTTTTTTTAGGAACTAATTATCATTCCACATAGTCGCCGCAACTTCCGACACGATCTTTTAACAGTCACGGCCGGCACCGATTAAAACACGCACGAGTTTTCTGAAAATTGCAGTTTTTGAAAACGCTTTAAATGTTAGTCTTTGTTAACTAGTAAACTTTTTTATTTAATATTGTGAAGCCTCTCATCTCTGTTTATGTACAAAGACCAGCATTATTTTCTTAACGACATTTAATAACCAGCTTATAAAGCACGAAAGTTGGTCTGTTTTCGTATTTCTGCAAATTGATGTGAAATCGTAAGGTCAATTTAATGAGACATGAAGATTGACCGGAGTATAAGCGGATCTTTAGTTGCTTGGCATACATTTGTATCAGTATTTAACGATAAAAGTCTGGTCAATATGTCACGCAAATTTCGACTCAATACGTGAACTCTTACAAAAGTTGTAGCCGTTACCAGTATGGTGGTCGTGCGTGTTTTATCCCATGCTTTCCTGCCCCGAATGGGAATGCTTAAAGCTCGTAGACCAAATTATTGCAATAGTAAAGAACACAAATTTTGCTTTTTTTATTCTACATAAAATAAGGTTTTGATTGATGTACTACAAGTTTATGAAACTCTATTATTTATTTTTAAAATTATAATAAACCTTTGTGACAGAACTTAAGGACCGACTAGGTACTTAATATAGCATTATATAAAGGAATAAATATTAAATTTAATATCATATCAAATAACATGCGTAGATCAGCAGGAAAACATGCCAAAAATCTTACGTGAGAGATAATGGAAGAAAAAGAAGAAAAAAAACTAAAACCACCTACTTATATTTGTTTATAACTTATAAGTTAATAACACGGTGCAAGATGACCACATAAAAGTTTCGATACGTTTTCCTACATCAACGGTGTCCCCTAGACAAGATAAAGCTTTTGCAATTGATCAAATTAGGGGTGCTGGAAAGGGACACTTTAAAACTTTTTGTGTTACTTTGACTATCCGCCAACCTTAAACGCCCTCTGTATCAACCTCGCCTTAGATGTGCCTGCTATGGATAGGTTCAGAAAAGGTTAAAAGTATAAGTGATTCGAAAACGTTACGTACGAGTATATCTAAAATGTTTGTGCTCCAGCCACGACATTTCTAATTATCTACTACTGCAATTTAAAATGGCCGACATTTAGATTCCGAGGCTTTTGACATCTATAAATGTGGACAGTGACAAGGGTCCAGTGACAGAGTTGTCAGTTAAAATTACCTATCGGTGTTATTCATAATTATTTAAGATCGTTTTGGTGTCGCCGACCTATTGCGTAAATGTCTTCTTTTTGGAAACTTGATATTTTTTAAACGCTTTTTTTTCTTCTGCATGATAGACACCCGTCGAATTCGGAACATGTCCGGCAATGTAAATTTTCCTAAATTACGTTACCAATAATTTGAGTAATTTTGCATAAAAGTTTCATACAATTTCTTGGTAGGTAACCAAAGTTCTATTAAGCACATAATTATGAAAAAAAAATTTTTTGTAGTAACAAAATAGGAATGGTTACAGACTCAAAAAATCTTAATGTTTACTTTTACAATACAATACTATGTCGAAAGCAATTAGGTTTTACTGAGTAGAATATAGCCCTGAACATTTCATAATTTGCTCAATAAATCCATTTACGAGTAAATGTTGTGGAACTCGTAATCTCTTTTTAACGAAGCTCTTTCAAAAAGTCCTTAGACCTTGTTATCTTCTATCTATACTAATAAATCAGTTTAAAGTGCTTGTCTTTGATTTCAAAGTAAATTCTAAAAAATCAATGAAAATGAAATTTAGGTGAGTAGATTTTTTATTTAGGTCTGTCTGTCTAAAAGTTTGTCTTGAATAGGCTCTGAAATGGGTCAACGGATTTCAATGTCAGTTTTAAGGCTAAAATAAAAGTAAGTTTTCGTGTCATATTGATATCTTGCAGGGTTTGGTTAAGAGTCATAGGCAAAAACTAATTCAAAATGAATAGTACTATAGGTAGTTTTAAATTGTAAGGCGTTTTTTTTTATTCATAAACAGCGGTGATATTTTATAGTTTATCAATTTATAATAAAATTTGTCCTAACGCATTGCGAGTCCGATTTTTTGTTGTAAACTGGGTTTCAGCTAAAAAAGGTTAAGTTAGGGTTGTATAATCAATTAAAAAAATAAGGGGGGGCTACGTTTTGGCGCTAAACCGGTCTTGTAGTCCGTGCAAGTTGGACATAACGGGTTCTGGTCCCCCGTCGGAGTGGGTATGAATAGGCCCTAGGAATATTAGAAAGGGGAGGAGGAGGCCTATATCCAGCAGTAGACGTCTTTCGACTGACATGATGATGATGACTAAAGGAGTCGAAAGGAACCCTCCATCCACGTCCACCGTTGTGCACCGGAGGTCTGAATGGTACCCAGGCACCCTCCCGGAGCCGTTAGCGTCAAGGTTCCACAGCCGAATGCGCTTGTTCGTTGTCACGTGACTGCTTTCAGGACGCACATGGTTTACCGCTGTGTTTTTAGTGGGTTTTCCGGCCGCTCTCGGCTGGGCTTGGACCTGGGTGGTTTGCGTAAATGCATTTTCTCAGCGTTCAGGCTGATTTAAATTGGTCCAGCAAAAGTATGCCAGTAGAAGTAGATTGACGAGTTGATTTTCCCGTTGGCGAGAGCTGGGGGGTTATTATGACGCGGCTATGCCGTTTATTTTACGGTGAGTGTAAAGGACGGAGCTATAGCAGCTATATACCTCTTTTTTTTTCTCTCAGCGTAAACAGAACTGCATTGCTATGTCATAATAACCCCCCTGTTGTAACGACGCAATGTACTTATACCGGCGTGCTTTTGCTCAGCCATTAAATAAAAGGTTGTATAATGACACTTGTAAATATTATAATTCAGGTGGAATCAGGTTTAAAATAAACGAAATTTTGAACTGACGTTGCGTTAGGAGAAATGATGAATAAGATATCCAATATAGACCTGCATCAAAGTCTACTGATAATTTGTTGTTAATGAAGTATCTCATAGCTGTTAATTTATGTTAATTGCAAAGAGATAGGGCGAAAGGTTGAGTGGAATGTTTCCCCGGCGATAAGGTTCGAGTTTGAACTCGTTTCAATTTGAACTTTTATCAGAGCACGTTGCAAAGTTAAAAAATTGTTTGTAACACGTTAATGAAAGAGATAAAATAAATTCTGCTTATTTTGGCAGTAATATAGAAATATAACAGAGAGATAGTACTCGTAGTAAGTAAACAAAACTTTATGAAAAGTTAATTAGCAATAAATAATTATAAAAAAATAGTCAAGTGCGAGTTGGATTATAGCACCGAGGGTTCCGCAACTAGGCTTTGTTTGTATAAATTTGAATGGAACCCAATAAAGACCTGTTGCTGCTTGATATCTTCATCCATTGACGACGCGTTAGCCTAGTTGGTGGTGACCCTGCCTACGGAGCTAGCGGTAGCGGTAGCGGGTTTGATTCCCGGTATGGGCAAATGTTTGTGTTATGAGTACCTACTGGTTTCTGAGTCTTGGATGTTTTCTATGTATAGTATTTGTGTCTCTTTATAAGTATATATATCGTTGTCTAGTACCTATAGTACAGTCACCTCCAGTAATATATTATCCAACATTGGGCGCAAAAATATCTGACAAGCTCTTAAACCTCTAGTAATAAAGACGTGTCAGATATTTTTGATCCCAATGTTGGATAATATATTATTGGTGGTGCCTGTACAAGCCTAGAGCTTAGTTGGGGACTAGCTCAATTTGTGTGAGACTGTCCCTTGACATTAATTATTATTTACTATTTAAAAAGCCCCACGATATGCTATTATTTCACTAAAGTTAGTACAAAGTTTGCTTACTGGCAGTTTTTTTTTTAACCTTATGGCCATCGCCATTTTTCTTTGAATTTCAAGTTAATTATGCAGATATCTAAAAAGTCATCCATATACAAAAAACATACAGTCAACTAATTTCGTAAAGCCAAAAGGCAACAGACACGTTACATCGAGCAATACACTATATAATACCTACTCGATAAAAAAAAAAATGGTATCCCACCAAAATCATAAATATTCGTAAATGGATTCGCTACCTAATAAAAGAACTAAAGAACTAAGTTCTTTCAAAGCTCCTTAGATCACAGTTTTAAAACCCTAAAAGTTAATGGATATGATAAAAAATGATAAATTCTTTATTTACTAACAACATTATTTTATAAATATACGCGGCCCTGTTTTTTTTTTATCATTACATACATACATACATTAAATCACGCCTGTTTCCCAGAGAGGTTGGCAGACACCACTTCTTTCCACTTGCTACGATCTTGACAAATTATGATTAAAAACTGTTTAATCATGTCAAGAATGAAAAAAAGGCCCCTTGTTTGTCAATCTTAAATTAAACACAGCTGATACTGACAGCAACATCATTAACATATAAGATAACCTTTACAAATTGTTTATGACAGAGTACCAATTTAGCTGTGAGTTATCTAGCTGGCTATCAAGGAGGCGGGGCGGGGTCAAAATGTACATACGAGTATGTCTACACATTTAGGTACTAAATATTAAATCAAATGCGCAATACAAGACTCTCGTGATGTACGAGTATCTAAGATATATCCTATATTGGCTTTGAGACGAGAGGCTACTTTTTTTTTTACCTGACTGCATGAAGCAGGAGAATAATGTGTTTATCAGTCAGTGTTTGGCTAGACGAGATGCCTAACGGTAACGAAAACGATGTTCGAAAACTGTCAAAATGTGTGAAATTGACATAAGCGTTTGACGCGACCGTACAAGAGTTTGTGTCAACACTATACATTTTCGGTATCGATTAAGTTTTCGCAATGCACTCTATCTAGGGCTGCTTCGATTTAAAAACCCAGTGGCCTGTTTGATAAAACTACAAATTACAATTTACAGGCTACAAGTTTCCATTTGACACAACCTCGACCAATGACGATCAGCCATTTGAGCAGTGTTGCCAGCTTAGACCTGTCAAATTGTTACTTGTGGTTTTATAAAACGTGCCCCAGGTCCCGATTTTTATCACGGTCCCGATTTTTGTATGAGCCCTGGCAACTCTTTACACGTCGAGGCTTAAAAAGTGTACGTGTAGGTTCAGTTTCATTGGTCGATAGCCGTCATGCGTACATTGCATCGCTGCAATGGCTCACGTTTTAACAATGTTAACACAACTCGTCATTGGATTGCTACAAACCATACGAGGTAATGTTTTAGTTTGACATATCTACATAAGTGACCAACGCCTTCTCTTGTGACGCAGATGTCATAAATAAGAGTATTTATTATCGCTCACGTGCACAGCAACGCATTCTATCTTCCTCCAGGGGGTCGAGTTGAGTGAGAGCTGATAGCGAGTGACTAGTGATCGATGGATCAATAAGTTGACGATTTCAGCCATGTTTATTTATCTAAACGTGACGTATGTTCATTTAAAGATAACATTTAGGCTTGGATAAAGGCGTCAAGTTTACTGTAGATCGACTATGGTTTTTTGTTTTTTTCTTTAATCCAAGTGGTTTTTCTTTTAACGTTATTGTTGTTTTCTGTTGTGTGTCACTTTCCGTCTCTTCGCCAAGCGGTTCCAACGGAAGACCTGTGCTGGCTTTACGGCTAGCCAATGCTGACCGTTCTGCAACCATTTCTCTGTGTCTTATTCTTTTTGTATCTATGTAATTTTGTATTGGTTTGAATTAATGTCTCTTTATCTTTATTTGTATCTTTAAGTTAACTCATTGAAGTGAAGAATACCGTTTGGTTATTAATGTTGTTGTTAAAATTATAATTTACTCCTACTTATTGCGGGGAAGTCTAAAAGCACTCGTAACTATTCAACGGGTCAACTGACTTTGATAATGATACGTCATTAGTTTCATATTGATGGCGCGAGTGTCACTAGGTACAAAAAGTTCTTAAAAAACATTGAAAAATTGGATTTTACGTGTTTTAATGTTTTCAACATATATTGACGACAGTATAAAAAAATGCAGATGGGTTTTTAAAACTTGCTTTTTAAGGTTTACATGCTATCACTTCCCAAACAATTTCTTATAGTATAGGGTAAGTATCTCACAGACCCACCATCGAGATGACGGCGATGGTGATGTAGGGACGGGTTTTTTTGCAGTTGTGAATAAGTAAATCTATTATTCAATTTGTTGATGCGTATTATAGTAGGATTAACACACTAATAAATTAAATAATAAATGAATACTAAGTTGTTAGCATGACACCCGAGATCCCTGTGTGCTTTTTTGAACGTTTGTAAGAGAATGAGAGTATTGATCGATATCTGAATCGATCATAATAATTTTGAATTTTGGACTAGGAATTTCACCGGCTATCTTACCCGAACACCGGAAAAAACTTTACGGTGGATGCGATCCGGACGGACCTTAAAAAAGGTCTAACGACTACAATGTACACTAAAAATGTGGCTATTGTATGCCCAGAGGCTATTGTATCATCAAGGACTTGGTTGATCTTGGTTTTTTGACTTTATTCCTTACTGTGTTTTGCTGGTAAGGTCACGGTTTTTAATGGTTGAACCACCATAGAACCTTATCATAATGACAGTGTAAAGTGACGACATAGAACTTACATTAAGAATTAATCGTTATTTTTTTTGCGACAAGGTTCTATAGTGGTTCAACCATTAAAAATCGTGATCTTACCAGCAAAATACAGTACCGTAAAATCATATAACTATGGTCCTAGCTTGCAAAAATAGCCCAATTTTGCTTATTAAATTATTCTAAAAATATGATAGCTATAGCTATAGCTAGAGTTTAGAGATGGTTTTACGGTGAGGAAGAAAGTCAAAAAATTGCTAGGCAGCCATTTGATCTCTATGGTTTCTGACTCACCTCTTTGCTGGATTTGTCGGTCATGCTGACGATGGCGATGCTCATGTTGACCCTCATGGTGAAGGCCAGCAGCATCCCCAGGAACAGGAGCACCGTCTGCGCATGTCTGACGCCCAGGCCTTCTGCAAACCATAGACATCATGTTAATAGACTATTACTGTCTTTTTTTAATGTGAGTGATCTTGTAAGTGATCGCGAACCATAAATACCCGCAATACCAGACGAATTGCAGGTGCGTTGTGGGCTTAAAAAAGAGTAAGCTTGTATTTGGAAGGCCCCAAGTCTTAGTTTGAAAATACAGACTGAGTTATTTATTTTTCTAGGCATGAAACGAGGTCTATGCATGTCTATACCTAGTACTTTTTTATAAAACATCTCCCTCCTCTTTTGGCAATCAGGTAAAAACTAGGGACCAATTTTATTATAAGCCTTTAACTGAACTAATCTCTCGCTCGCAGGACTGATGGCCGATGGGGTCAGAAGGTTCTTGAGTGGAGTCCGCGGATCGGGAGACGAGCTGTAACAGTAGGTAGGCCTCCAACAAGACGGAGTGACGACCTTGTAAAGATCGCGGGAACGCGGTGAATGCGAAAAGCACAAGACCGGTCCGAGTGGAGAGCCTTGGGGGAGGCCTGTGTTCAGCAGTGGACGTCGTTCGGCAGCCGATGATGATGATGATGATGAACTGAATTTTCGAATTATAACAACCATGGCCTCAACACGGTAAAAACCAAATCGCTTTTAACTTGCTATCGTAATGTTAACGTTTTGATTGCTCTTATTTACTTGAAAGCAATGGCGGCTGAGCTAAAAACAATACAGAAGGCTTATTGTCTAACGCACTCACAATCGCAATCGACTTCAAAGTGGAACAATTGTTTATATTTTGTATGCAGACGAGCCTTCGATTTTCAAAATGAAAAGGATTGCGTTTACGAGTGTTTTGGAATTTATCGCCTAAAATAGAGGCGCAATACGTAAACTACAGATCAAAAAACATCCGTAGTTAAATATTTAACGGTCCAAAACGAAATGATTCATAATCATAACATTGACTTCATGTGAAGTTGTCATAAGAAGTTATCCCAAACATCATTCATGCTCGACAGACAAAGCACAATAAAGATAACAAGTTATAACATACGCTATTGTACCAAAACAGACGATTACGATTCTCACACGATTTTTCATCACTTTTAGCTTAACTTGTGTATTGTAAACAATTATAATGTAAATCATTAAATAGGAAACCGTTTTATCAATGTCTTAATCGTAGTTAGTCAATTTGACGACGCTTTAGCCTTGTTGGTTCGATTCCCGGAATAGGTAAATATGTGATGAACGTGACTAGATATTTGTTTCCGAGGCTTGGTTGTATTCTAACTTATTTCCTTACATAAGTATTTATATCGTTGTCTGGTACCCATAGAACAAGCCTAGAGCTTAGTTTGGGACTATGACCATTTATGTTAGATTATACCCTGCGGGCCTAGTATAATTGCGTTTATCGTGTGACATTGGATAAAGCAACCATCACTTTCGTGCTTATTGTAAGAAATTTGTGTAAGAAAGTGACAGATGTTTTGTCCACATTTTGTCACGCGATAAACGCAGCCGTGTTAGGGCCCCTGATATTTATTTAATATCACTCCGTATGTTCCTATAATAACATACACCTTCCATAACTGGCTAACCATCAAACAACGTGCAAGTTATTGCTGGACTTAACGACCTGTGGGGCTAGACAAGTTGCCATCGTTCACGAATGCTAGCGTTAGGCGATCACTTTGGTGATCACCTGTCACTTGGCGCTGTCAAAATTAAATAGGCTAGACAATCAGTTTTCAGCGTGTCAGTTGTAACGAGTGATATATCACGTGACTTACGTCATTCCCATACATTTTTCAATGACAACACATGTCGCCAGTGGTCACCTAACGCTAGCGTTCGTGAACGATGGCGACTTGTCTAGCCCCACTGACATGTTGAAATAATAAATAGAAATATTTACTCGACGATCACAAGAAAAAAATAAAACACAGATTAAATTCAACATTAACAAAGAATGGCAACACAGAAAACAAAATTAAACATTAAAGAAAAGGAATTTAGAAAATTGATTATTATTATATATGATTATTTAAAATATGATTGATAATATATGATTATTTAAAACCTACTGTAGAAGTATATAAAGATACAAAACTCATGTCTGTTAAACAACTTTACACCCTCAACATTTGTATATTAATTAGAAAAATACTGCATAAGGACATTCATTCACAATTAACTTTTACTAAAAAGAAAGACCTACATAACTACCGCAATAGAAACGCCGAAAACTTAATGATTACCCGATCAAGAACAAATTATGGACGGCATAACATAACTCATGAGGGTGTAAATTTGTATAACAACCTACCTTTAGAAATAAGAAATATAAAATCATTAAATGTATTTAAATGCAAATGTCAGCAATATATTATGAACAATGTGTCATTATTATAATGTAAAAGTAGATACATAATAAATTAATATAGTTGTAGTGTCATAAATACTCACAATAATACTTACAAATACACATAAACATAATTGGAAACATATGTACACTCACATGCAAACATACAATCAATTAATCTTATTTTTGTTATTTTTCCCTTCAAATGCACCAAATTGCCGCATCCACCCGATCTAACATCAACGCACTCACGTCGTCGCCGCGCTGTTATCTGCGCTGGCGGCGGGTAATACAATGTAACTCCGTGGTAACTAGCGTAAACAAGCTCATTAGATATTATTCACTAAAATTCTACCCTCTAAATAAATAAATTCTACCTCTGTTTGATTTAATTAATTTAAATTGTAAAGATACTATTTTATACTATTTGTACTGCATGCTTGGATATATTTTTTATATATAAATTTAGAATATTCTCATGTAAGCGAATTTCTGTAATTCTTATGGGAATAAAGTTTCTTTAACCTTAAAAAGAAAATTAAAAACAATTGTAGCATAATGTTGCCATGGGTGATTTCTTGACTTGATGTTGCAAGGAATATTCTTTGGGTAGGGTACGGTTATGCTTGAAATGGTCGAATCAGCATTAATTTATTTATATCTGTAGCCTTTTCTATAGATTTACGAAAAACCGCCCATTCCATGGATAAGGGCTTGGAGTTTCCCAGTATTTCCCTACATAATTATAAAGTTTTCGGTACTGTTACCCTAGACAAAATAATGCGTCTTATCTAGAGCCTTGTCCTTGTCATACATTAAGGTTCTGTTTTGTTTTGTGACTGCATACTCCACGGATTGAACCTGGGGCCGCGAGGTTCGTAAACCAGACCATTAGCATCTAAACTAATATCGGAATAATCTACAGGACTTGTGACGCTAGATTAAACATTAAACATTAAATGTAGACGGTGTAAATCATGCGTTCGAGATAGGTCACATCATGACAGGACATTGTTACAAGACAAATACGGTTCACTGTTGGATCGCTTAATTTTATTACGCATTAAAGGATCTTTACGCATGAAATTGTTTGGCCGAAAACGGTTTTTTGTAAAAACCGTTTTAGAAACGGATGAATTAAAAAACTAACCTATCCTAACCTTTTTTTTACGGTGAGGAAACTCATTTACACATACCCTTCAGGTCTAAGGACGACTTGGAGGGCTATGTGGGACTGTCGACCCCCCAGCCTAAGCCTAGACCGGACGAATTAAGAAAGTTGTCGGGAGAAATGTTTAAACGTAACTTGACAAAATGGCTAATGGAGAAATGTTTCTACAGTGTCAAGGAATATTTAGAAGTTTGAACTTTTGTTATTATTGACTAGAATTTATAAAATAGGAAAGTGTTTTGAAAATAGAATATTTACAATATTTGTACGCTTGCTTGCATGCTGAATACAAGTGCTAAAATTTTATAACTAAGACCATGTATTACTGTATTCTGACAAATAAATGAATTTGATTTGATTTGATTTGATTAAGAATCCTACCCACTAAGACCTCACCGGCCTTTGCACCTCATAGGCTGTTGATGATGGGGGCGCCAGGGCTGCTAATGATGCTACCTTGGGCGCCCCCCAGCTGCCCCAGCGTTCGCTTGGGCACCTGCGTCAGAGTAGAACCATTGACAGTGGGTCCCTAACCCACAAGTCCGACTGGGAACCTACCCTAACCTAACCGAATCTACACATTAGACGTTTATTCTGCGTACAATGTCAGACTAAAAGCATGTTATGTGAATTTTTTAATGAAAAAGATGAATTATGCGAAAAAAATTAATGCGTTCCAAACAAATACTTACTACATTAAGACTGCGCCGAGCGTACGCCGGATGTACAGTGGCGCCCTCATTACTATTATTGTGTTTTCTAATAAAATAAAGTATTTTCTTGAAATTGGTCGATAGGTTTTTGTACTACAAATGAAAACACAACTTAAAGGGTATATTTATCACATAGTTTAATAACAATTCACCTTCGAGTTATCAACTTAACGGAAAATAGTGGTCACCTTTTCCCGTTAAGCTGACTACTGAAAGGGTAATTGTTATTAAAGTTTGTTACGTATCTCATAAATTGTGTTTTTACTTGGGCTACAAAAACGTATCGTAATTGCAAGGAAATTCTTTAGTTAATTAGAAAACAAAATAATAGTGATGAAGGCACCACTGGACGCTCGACGTTTGCTCGGTGCAGTCTTAACTGGGGGCCTATTACGAGCTCCTTATTTCCAGTCTTTTCTCGGCGAAAACAAAATTGCCTGTCAAACTCGTATTACGAGCTCATAAAAAGCCATTCTGTTTCAAGACGTCAGATTTTAGACGTTCAGCCACGCTGCCTGGCGTAGAATCGTATTGTGAGGTGTTTTTTGACGTTTTGTTCCCGGCCTAAACTGTCAAAATTAGCCATTTTGAAAAAGCTGGTCTCGGGTAGCTTTTTCAGAATTGTTAAATATTTGTTATCAACTTCAAGAGATTTTTCTCACATTTAATATTCAACTAGTTGTTAAAAATAAGTGCACGTGCGTGTCTCCGATGTATTATTACTGTTATCATATTACAATTTCACGTTTTTGATTATCTAGTGACAAATTACTTATATGAAGCAAGAGAGGTATTAAAATCATGCCTACTCTTGATTTATCGAAAAACAAACGGACAACATTGATAGGAATGGCGTTGAATAACAATTTTGAAAATATGTTCAAAACAAACTACGGGTCGACCTAGAAATTTGCGGTACTTCAAAGCTCTGTTCGTCCGTGAAACTCGCTGTTGAGTGCTGAAAGTAAATACTTAAAGACAAATGGAACTGCGGGGCGACAGGGTGTCATTGTAATAATAATGAGATGACCTATAGAAATTATTAAATACCTAAAATCATCTGTGCTAGCATGTGGTGGGAAGTCCGTAAAGAATTACGCCCGCCACAGTAAAAACCCTAAATTTATATTCAAACCAAGGTATGTAATCAAGCTACTTAAAAGAAATTGAAATGCTGTGTGTTTCTTTTTATCCGTTTATCATTAATATTTGTTCAGGTTATGTAAGTAGGTATAATTCTTCAAATTATATTTATTTGCTAGAACACAGTATTACATACAGCAGATGTTCAAGAATTAAGAATCCATTGTGTTCTACATTAACTGATTGAATTTGTGCCATCTTTCCATAGTATTTATTGTTCGGTAACATAGATATTTAACAGAATACCTAATTTGTCATAGGTATTAGCAGCACAAACATTCATCCTACCAGTAAATAACCCACAAATGCGTAAGCTTTCAATTAGATAGCACCAACTTACCACAATTTCTAAGTTTTTTATAGATCTGATGTTAACTTCTATGAGTAGTGGAGAACAAATATCTAGGGGTTTCAAATACTAACCAGTACAAATATTATACAGTTACAATTCCATTTTATTCAAATCGTTTTGTTTTAATTGTATAAACTGTATGAATTATGAATCATTTTATTAATTTGCAGGTTTTATAGAATGTTAAACATACCCAGTGTCCGCTCGAGTTGTCTGACATGAAAAGTAATGTTGGATGCAGTGCCTTCTTATAAATGCGCATTTCACCCAGTAAGTCAATTTAAATTAAATACAGTCTTTGAGCACTTACAGAAGGTGCTTTAAGTTTGTACTTTCTCGCTTCTTCTCACTCTCGCTCTTAGTAAGTGTATGAAAGTGAAAGCCAAGTACAATGCAAAGCATCTTCTAAGAGCTATCGCTAGTAACTATTTTATTTAATCTGTGCTATAACACTGTACATGCCTTTACCTATGGATAAGGATAACTTTTCCTAATAGTTTTATGTAAAGTAGTTAATTCAATTCCTATTCAAATAATATATCTCATCTATGACTTATATCACTCGCCTATCATAAAATTTACTTTGAAAAGTAAAATTATATTACTTAAAATTATATATTATTGGAATAGGAATATTATTTAAACAGAAATGGCCAAATTATATCATGGTCCAATAACAATGAGAACGCTCATAAGCTACTTTAACAATATAACATTGTTTTCAGGTTTGTAATGCTGTGAAGTGTGATAAATGCATATTATTGCATATATTCAACATCTTTTATAAGAGCTAGCCTTTCATCATCAGGAGAATGATTCCTTGGTATGTTTATTTTAAATTTTAATTAGAACTGTCTCAAAACTGAGTAATTAAATAAGTATAACACAAATCAAAAAATGTATTGATATATTTTTAATACAACATGATTTTTTGGGTTCACAGGTAGCAGCTATTAACTAACATTTAGAAGAGGAGCTAAACAAGTGCTTGGCAAAGGAGCTGCTTCTACATCTTGACACGGTCCCAGTGGCAGCTCTCATCTCTCGACAGCCAGTGTAGATACAGTGTCCACCCAGATGCAGTAGTTATGTCCGAAGCCTGAGGACATCTCGCTGTCAAACCTGATGAAATAGCATTAATTTTTAATCATTTGTTATATATTTTAGTCAAACTAGAACATTAAATTGTAATATTTTTATGTCAAACTTAGGCTTTGTTTAAAATAATTAAAGTACAAAAAACCTTCTTTTTACCTTACATGAGAATATTATCTTCCAACTAACCTCAAAATTCCTTGAATTCCAAGCTTTGCTCCTGGATTGATTGGATCGCCTTGCCTCGCAGGTCTCGTCAATCGCCGTCTTACTTTGCTGCTGAGGGGTCTGTTATAACTGGTTCACTCACTGACACCCATGTCTTTGAGGGAGCCCGAGGTAGCACTACCGAAAACCACATAGTGAATGAAAGCGGCACTTTATTGTTGCAAACACTGGTTAACAATTTTCATCATCATCAGTCCTCTGCTGCTCTCATCCAGAGGTTTCCCGCGACATAAGCAATTGTAGCTTCTTGCAATTATTGCTTGTATCGATCACTTGTAGTTGTATGTAATGTGCGTCTTCGCTAACAATGCAGGCACATTTTTTTCATTTAACTTTTCTTACTGTATTGAGAGTTCGACGGCTCGTTGCAGAAATCACGATTTTAAGGTGACAAACTAAGTTTTGTGAAAGTAAACTTCATTAAAACGCCGTATCACAAATGTAAACTTCAAATAAATCAATTTTTTGTGCATTAGCGAGAAGCTTAAACACTATAAAAAGTATGAAACTTTGCTTGTTTACATTTATCAACAAAGTAGGTAGGTACCCGCCCGCCATGTCAAGTGCGTTCGACACATAATCCCTTTGATTCTAGGTAAACAAAAGTTTTTTATTTTCAATATGCAGGGTTAAATAAAAATAAATTCATTCATTTCTTTATAAGTTTTGTTTAGTTATTAAATGTTTGTATAATTTACTTCGTATTAGTCCCAAAACGAATCACGAATTCGTAAATTTCAAAATGACTCACATTAGTAAAAATCCGTATATTATTTTCGGAACGACCCCTTACACTCGAGTTATAACAAAGTAAAAATGACCAGAGACAATTAAACCAGGCAGCTTCCGCATTAACCATTCTGTAAACAGGGGGCTGGTAATACCATTCTAAGCAAGGCTTATTACGTCGGAAATCTAAAATGTCATTAAACAGAATGTTTTCCTAAAAGCTCGTAATAGGCCCCCTGGTACTGACACGCGTTACCGACAAAGCACGTCACGAAGAAATGACATAAAATGTGGACCTACCTTAAGCTAGCAGGTAGTGGCGTCAACAGACATTTAACAAGTGTATTTCAGTAGGTATTTAATTGCTGTGGTAATTATTTGCTGATACAATGAAACTAGAATAACATACAAGTGTATTAACATTCACAAATGTTCCAAGGTAATTGTACAATATTATTTTAATTGCTACACCGCTACGCATACTCATTAATTAACTAAAGCAATCAAAAATAATATTGTTGCAAACACTCATACCGCATATTTGGTTAATAGCAAGAACAGATTACAAAAATATAAAGAAAAATACTCGCGCACAATATTTACCCTGACCGGCAATCGAACTATAGACCGCTATGCTAGTTACCTTAGGTAAGGTCACTATGAATAGGCTAATCGCGTCGTCAAATAAGGTTAGAACCAGCCCAGGAAGCTAGGCAACCGAGAGAAGGTTTTCCGTCTGGGATAGTTCAATACCACGCAGCTAATAAAACAAGTACATAAGGTGCAATATCGTATAACTTAACTTTACCTCTTGAGACTCAATGTACTATAGGAGGTATAGCAAGACAATTTATATAAAATTCGTTTTAATTTGTTTAAAAATTAACAATTGCATGTAGAAGTAAACTAGCGACCCGCCCGCGCTTCGCTTCGGTTTATGTGAGTTTTCTGTAATACCTGTACATCAGAATTTATTATGCATAAAATCCTTCCTCTTGAATCACTCTATTTATTAAAAAAATCCGCTTCAAAAACCGTTGCGTAGTTTTAAAGATCTAAACATACATAGGGACAGACAGGCAACGGGAAGCGACTATTTTATACTATGTAGTGAATTTTATACTATGTAGTTACTGAACTTTATTTACTTGCAGTTAGCTTCAAATTCCCACTCACAACAATCTGAAGGTTAAAAAACCCCACGGCGTGTTTTAATATTGTCATTGTTTTTTTTATTTATACGCGACACTAAAGCGAATGTAACGATATTGCCAAAGTTGGACCGTTCAGACTTTACGAAGGAACAAAAAAACATGCATACAATCATCACTACATACTATAAAACAAAGTCGCTTCCCGCTGTCTGTCTGTCTATCCTTATGTATGCTTAGATCTTTAAAACTACGCAACGGATTTTGATGCTGTTTTTTTAATAGAGTGATTCAAGAGGAAGGTTTTTATTTATAATAAACTCTGTTTTATGTACGGGTTATTTACGGAGAAAAAACTCACATAAACCGAAACGAAGCGAGGGCGGGTCGCTAGTAATAAATATATACAGGTTACCAATATTGCACCTTATTGAGTTTTTAAATTGTTTTGTCTTTTACCCTATTGCTATAGTATTGTCAACGTTACGATAGTTATAATAACCTTGACAGTAAAGGCGGTCAAGTTATTAACAATACAATAACAATGGGTGTAAAATCAATGTAGAATGAGGCCCTTGCACGATCTTCGATGTTATGCCTTGTTGGATTAATTTGATAGTTGAATCGATCGTATTTGGTTTTACAATAATAATACGAAATGCAATTTTAAACGATTAAAAAATATTCATTTTACATTATAGTATATCATAATCCCACTCTACATCTTTTATTACTTAATCATTTCTAAACCAAAAAAATAAATAATAAACTTACTAGGTCTAACATTCTCGGTTTGCACAACGCCCATGGTTCAGCCGAATAAGTGGGTAACTCAAGCAGTCCTGATAGCGTTTACCATAATCTACCACACAAGTGTCAGGCGCCAGCGCTATATCACTTATGTCCGTTTACATGTGTATTGACACTTCTCGCGAGGCACAGAGGAATGCATGGAGTCGTCTGTAGATAAACATTGTTTTATATTTTTATGCAAAGATTTTGCAGTTTGTGGTTGTGGTTCTTTAGGAAAACTACAGGGCTTAAAATTCAACTGTTTAGAAAAAGAAATACTTTTTATTTGTAGTGGACTAGACCTGGATATTTTTGAAGAAGATGCCATGTCAATTTTTTCCATCTTAATTTTTATTTGAAATTTTGATCACAAAGCATGTCAATCTCGTATCATTACAAAAAAAAAGTTAATATAAAAAATAATAGGTTTAGAAATATTATTAGAAAACATTGTTTATAAATAATACCTAAATACTTTTTTAAATTACTGCCTTACTAAATTACATTAATTTTGGATCTAATTGAAAAAAAACTTAGGTACTATTTTTATAAAAGTAACTTTGTTCTGACCACTTGAAGTCTAAACCTGTTTTTTGTGATACCCGTTTTGAACATTCACTTTTAGATATCGTTTTTTACACAAGGAAAACGTCACAATAACATTATCATACAACTATTATTATCTAGACGAGAACGTAACGGATGTCATAGCACTTTATAACGATACTAACAACCATAGGGACTATTGTCTAACGCACTCGTAATCGTTTTCATTTCAAAAATCGAAGGCTTGTCCGCATACAAAATGAAAACAATTGTTCCGCTTTGAAGTCAGTTCCGATTGCATGTGCGTTAGGCATTAGGCCAGCCGTTTGCCAAATCCAAGTCATAGAAAAAAATCTATGAATTATGTTCATAACTTAGATATAGCTTAGGGTTTTGTACCGTAGTTTTAAAGAACTAAAGCGCCCAAACAACTAAAGCGCCCAAAGAACTAAAGTCTGTTCCTATTCTGACTGCCAATGACAATAAGAAGTATACCTGACTGTAATTGTCCTTAGATAGAGGATGAAATTGTGATGAGAATAATGTTACCTACATACACATACATTAAATGACGCCTGGTTCCCAGAGGGGAGGCAGAGACCACTTCTTTCCACTTGCTACGATCTTGACAAATTTCTTTCGCCAAATGAAATGTTACCTCTGATTCGAAAATGAAAAAGCTTGAATATACATATACACATCATCATCATCGTATTATAATGCGTTACAGACCTCTCTTATTAATCAATCAAATCTATCAAAATATCACTACATTTTCAGGACAAATATATTGTATAAATTATGACAAGCATTAGTCAAAATGGAAATATTTTTTAACAAAAGTGTTTTTCATCAAAAAATTCAAGATTAAAAGGAGATTACTACCTCGAAATGAACATGAAAACAATGATTTTATTTCGTGCTTGTTGCTTTTTGATGTTTTTTTGTGTTTGTAGTGACAGCGTTGGAATCCTACACTGGGTATGTTCAGACACGCTCTTGCCTGGTTCTTTATTATTTAGACTAGATTATAAGAAATAAAGCGTCAATTACGTCTCTTAGTTTGAAATCGATTAAAAAAAGCAGAACCTCTATTCTATGGTTTAACGTGTTTATGAACGCAGATGACATAACGACAAGCGCTGCTGTACGCTTATGTAATTTCCTTACAATGAAAGAAAAGAATGAGACATAATTAGTGGTTAGTATATCATTTGTACTATTATAATGCAACTTTTACAGTTAATGCATCTTATATAAAACGCAAAATTTACCTAACTGTAATAAGATTGATTATAAAAGAATGTTTAGTTTAGTTTAGTTTATTTATTCATCAATATAATATTACAATATTAATTGCATTGCATGTCAAAAAATACAAAATTACATTGAGATCGTCAAACATAAATACTATTAGTATTTATGTTCATCAAAGAATACAAAAATAAATAAAAATTATAACAACAATTACACATCTGATAAATGGTCACTCGTCCGATGTCAATATAATGTACAAAAATTAATAAAGTCAACACAATACAACAACATAATGTAACCGATTATGTGCAAATAGTACGCACTTAAATGACTAAAAATAAATTGAAGTCGATTATGTGCCTACTATTTTCATATTTCATTGGGAGAATACTTTATAACGGCAACAAAATGTCCTTGAACAGAAAAGTGCCTGACTGGCAGAGAAGAAATGTCCCCTTTCCTTTCCTTTCCTTTCCTTTATTGGCTCTCTTAACCAAAAAGTATCTTCTCAAAATGTACCTAAATACGAGTACAGTAACTACTGAATATGCCTTTTTACAACAGACAAGGTACAAAATAAATAAAAGAAAAACAGTGCTTTCAAATAATACAAAAGTATGACGTACTGCACTCCTATGTAAAACAATAGAGCTTTATAAACAAACGTCCAAATTTGCATTCGTTTTGCTTGCACGTGGTTTTCATTGCATTTTCATAACGGTACATATTTTAGATAGTTTACACTGATTTAGTACTGGCCACTCGCATTCAGTAGTTTACTGTATCAGCGACGCGTAGGGTTGCCAGACATACTATAATATATAGTATTATACTTTATTTTGCCTCTGTATACTTTATTATATACGAAACACATAAAGTATGCTAAAATACTATATTTTAAACTGAAATTCAAAGATCACAAGTTGACGTTAAAATTAGGGTTTACGTAAACATTTCCGAACGTACTCATAAAAAAGTGAGGAAAATATTAAAAATACTTTATTTTTTCAGTGTTTACTTTATTTTTAAAGCCTTCAAACCGCCAAATACTATATATCTCAGAAAAAAATCTGGCAACCCACGCGTAGCCACTAATAACGGAAAAAAATATATGTATACAAGTTAAATACTTAGGACTTGCGGGTGGTAGGACCTTGTGCAGGGTCCGTCCGGATCGCTACCACCATCTTATCCATTAACCTACCGCCAAATAGCAGTGTTCGCATTGTTGTGTTCCGGTTTGGGGATAAGAGAGCCGGTGAAATGACTAGCATAGAGGCATTCCATCTTAGTCCTCAGGGTTGGCAACGCATTTGCAGTCTTAGGATTGCACTGCATTCTTGTGAATGCGAATGTCTATGGGTCACAGTTTCCACTTACCATCAGGTGGCCTGTGTGCTCGTTTGTCTACTCTATGCTAAAAAAAAAAAATAACTTGAGATAACTTGGCGACACCTGATTTTGGAACTGATAGCTCCTAAATAACTGAACTGGGCCTTACCTCTCTTCGCTCTCCTTTGACATGCTGTCATATTGTCAACGTTGCGATAGCTCTTATTTACTTTGAAAGTAATGACAGCTGAGTAAATAAGTACTAAACACAAGTACTAAGCTCATGTAAAATCTAATACAGAATGTTACAACTTTTCTGCACAACTGTTCAAATTTCGGAACATTGCTCCATTCTACGAACATTACAGAATTGCACCGAAGCGCAATTAGTATGCAACGATATGAACCGGCGCACTGCATATTAAAAAGGTTAGTAGGACCAAGTTACACGTGCATATTTGGCAGTAAAACGTTCATAGTTTAATGAAAACCAATGTCTTTAGCGGAGCTTTTTCTTTTAAAAATAAAAATCTCACTTTTTTTCTGTAATGAAACACCCGGAAATGTAAAGTTTGTTTCGCGCATTCGTAGGCAAACAATTACATTACATAAAATCAGAGGACAGTCTTAAACAAATTGACCTAATCCCAAACTAGAATTTAGTCGTATACAATACTAGAAACGATAAACTTACTTAACCCTTAATAACATACAAATTAAAAAAGTCATGAATTCAAACCCTATTTGATTTTAAATACGCATAAAAAATAGGTACAAAAAAAATAATGGTATTATGTTATGATGGAAATTTCCATCGCCATGCAAAGAAGGGTTAAATAAAGAAAATAACGAAACAAATACTCGCGCTCATCACACAAATATCTGCCCTTACCGGATCTTGAACCCAGGACCACTAACTTCATAGGCAGGATCACTACAAACTACGCTCGCCATGTTGTCAAACTCAAGTTATTTTAAGATCAAAGCAAAGGCAAATAATATTTAAAGACATTGAATCTGTAGACCATATTGTGTGAGGTCAAATTTTGCATAATAAATATTGGGCCATATTTACTATGCGAAGTTAAGTTCTCGCAAAACAATCGCAACACGGTAATAGAACAAGATTAATAGAGTCGTAATATTATTTAAATTTTTCAATTACATTTATATCGGTAACACAAAAATTCTCCATATGTTTGTGATTATTTTTAATTGTATCTTTTTTTAACTGTTTAATACGAATATCACATGCTGTAGACAATATTTCACTGACATTTTCATCATAACAGAGCTCGGGTTTGTTATTAATCCACTTATTAATTTTCTAGTTTCGCCATATTTAAAATATTTAGAAATAACCGTAAGTAGATAATTTTACTAATTTCAACTGTCACAATACTGTTTCAGGAATGCTACTTTGAGAAAATTATGACAGATATGCAACTAAAAATAAGTTAAATTACGATCACATTCGCTTTAGATAATCATAATCTTAGGTATAACGACTCTATTGAATCTTACTCTATTTCCATATCTGTTTTTGCGATGACCTGTTCGAGCTATGGTTATAAGTGGTTCTTAAACTGTTCGAATATAATTTGTGGACCCACCACTAACTTAGTTGTACTAATTGTTTACGTGCAGAGTTTACATTTAGATACACAAGCCAACCTTGCTAAGATATCGTAATCAAGGCCTGTATTCTAATACGTCAAACCATATTGCCTTTAACACGTTATAGTAAGTAAGGTTTATGTAATTGGCTTGTACACTAGACATAATACCTTAACCTGTTACTATGATGTGAATGCTTTCTGTACTTGCTGTAAGTGTACTTTTCAATAAATAAAAAAAAAAAAAAAAAAAAAGGTCAACGTTACGATACCTCTTATCAATTTGACAGTAATTACAAAGTCAAAGTCAAAGTGATTTATTTGTTAACATACTGGTATCAGTATGTTTTTCCAGGTGGCGTAGAAAAATTAGAAAAAATTGTGCATGAATTACGGTCCAGTTAAAATCAATACGATATCACGTCAAAAGCAATATACCTTTACCCAGTGGAATGAAGGCTCTAAAATGTCGACGTTGCAACAGGTCTTATTCACTTGACAGTAAGAGTTTCTATAATGTCAACAGTGTAGTTACAATATTTAGGCAGTGTGAGCTAAATCAATTTAGAAAAATAGGCCCTATTACGATCACACCTAGGGGTAAGTTCTAGTATTTGAACAATTCCATTCGATTCGTTTCGTTAAAGTCGAACTTAAAGCATTTGTTTTAGTATGCCATATTGACCTCTAATAATCTAATATTTAGTTAAATACCTAACTAGTGAACAATAAAAAGCCTTTCTAGTTTTTTTAAACATCATGATCACCATCATCATCATCATCATGGTCCTTCAAACCGTGTCGTAGGGCTCCAACGGCGAATCCTGCAGTAGGTCTAGCCTGGGCGATATGCTCTAAAGTGGCTGACAAAACCAAATTTCGCTTTAAAAGTGCGGTTACAGGGTGCAAAGAAGAGTTGACCAGCCGGGTTACAGGTGAAGTTATAGGAGGGCTTATGTTGATTAGTTTAAACAGGTATTCATTTATTAATACCGTCCATCTGTTATATTTTACATCTCAATTATATTTTACCTAGCGGTTGCCGGGTTAGAATAGTGCCACTCCATGTCCTCCCGTGGATGTCGTAAGAGACAACTAAGGGAATAAAGGCTGTGTAGTACTGTTAGGTGATGCGCTTGCAACCTGTCACTGTCACTGGTAAACATCTTAGCCTAATTTTGAAAAATGTGGTTACAGAATTATTTACAAGTTTCTAGAGTCGTTAGTAATTCTGTAGCTCTGCCTACCCCACTTTGGGAATAAAGGCGTGAGCTAATTATAATAATATGTATGTATGTATGTAATTATATTTTGTTCTCTGCTAGCACTGCATTTACCTACTTATTTTAAATAACTCATAACACCTATACAATACACCTTCATTTTTAACTATAAAAACTTGTTGTTAATTCTGTAAGCATATTTTGCACAATCAGGCTAAGATATTTACCAGTGTATTTTAGTGACAGGTTGCAAGCCCATCGTCTAACAATACTACAAGACTTTCTTAGTCGCCTCTTACGACTTCTACAACAACCCCCGACCCATAACAATTAGTAACAAATTATTCTAATTAGATCTATCCGTTAGTTTTCCTTATTACAGAACAAAATGCACTGATAGATGAAACTATCAGTTATAATTATAAAAGGTTATCTTAAAGAGTTTATTATCATGTACCCTCGAGATATTAAGACAAACAAAATAACATGGACGACTGGAAACGAACCTTATTACTAGAACTAAAAGGTTATTTAAACAGTGTAGTAGTTTTTGCAAGTGTCATTGTAATCGATGATACTCACTGGAAGTGTTTTTAATGTTTTTAAACATAACTACATGGTGTTCAATTTTTATTGTTGTTATCGTTTGTTGATTGTGACTCGTGCCGCCTCGCCTTCTCCGACTTATGTCACCTCGCAAGAACTTGTATGACTTTATCTTGTTGGACCATGTTTAGTGTAGGATTCCTAAGCCGTTACGATAAACACAAAAAACTATGTCAAAAAACAATATGTATGACTAATTTTCTATTTAAAGTTATTTGCTGCTGTCATTGATGATTTTTAGTAGGTATAAACACTTTAGTCACCTGTATCTCAGGAACTAATTAAGTCTACTTAGTCGTGATAGTTTTCCTTTTAAATTCGTTATATGCGCTTTCATTTAAGATATGTTTCAGATTTTTAGCATGTGCAGTTTTGGCGGTAGGGGGGGGGGGGGTGACACATGACTCTAACAAAAATTTATGCTTTAAAGCTTAATATTTCATAAACGGATCCCTTAATCAAAAAAATATATGTTCAAATCCGCAATATATTGGAAAAACCTATCCAACGACACTCCACACTATGGGGTAGGCGAGAAAAAAAAAACAACCCCACGGTACGTGTAGGGGAGGGGCACATTTTTTTTATAAACGGTTTGTTTCACCTCTTTGTTGGTGTGACTAATATGTACGAGTATATTCATGCCAAATTACAGCTTTTTAGTACTAAGAGTGTCCGAGCTAGGCTGCGGACGGACGGACGGACGGACATGGCGAAACTTGTGTTATGGTTGTTGTATTATTTTATGTTGTTTTACATTAGTTAAATTCATTTGGTCTTAGATCATTGTTACTTGTTATAAAACATGTAAACACTTGTAACCTGTATCTCAACAACCAATCAAGTCTACGTAGTTGTAATAATTTTCCTTTTTCACTAGTTATTATATTATAAGTGCATTCATTTGCACATATTGCGGATGCAACATGTATCTTGTATAATTTTAAAATCGAATTGTTCCAAAAACTACGGATTCGACTAGTCGGCAATGCCGAACGTAGGATTTTGCTACGTTCTGAACTCGTAAACGTTAGTTTCGCTTCCGTCGCGTTATTTGTTACTTACACCTACCATGCGTTCATGATTTGACCAGTTTTCTTTAAGTTTTGAATGTACCGGCGTATTGCACGACCAAAAAAACAATTAAAACCCTTATTACTTATAGTATTAAAACGAATTCTCTAGTGCTTTTTATTTTATATTTCCTATAAGCAATAAAGTGCGGAATATTTGGCATTTTTTGCAGACTAGGCTTTCCCGACCAATAGTCGGCCCATCTCTAGTTTATTGTGCTTAAGTACTGAATCCACTAGAGAAATCTGAAATTTGCAGCGGGGCGTAGAAATTTGGTTTAAAAACTAAACGAAGAGAAACGCTAGCTAGTGCATCTTGTCGGGGCCCTCTGAGCCACACCAGCCCGCCTATTCTATCGGTGAAAATTGCAGTAGCTTTGCGCCTTCCTGCCACGTGGTCTCGATCCCTATACGGAACAGAGGGCTTTGGCAGGAATCGTGATGCATTTGATAAAAAAATAAATGGTACCCTTTTAAACCAAATAATATAAATATTAAATAATATAGGTAATAAGTTTACCCACCCAGCGAGGAAATGCTGCCAGCATCTTTGGTGCAATGCCGCAGGGGCCATTCTTAGATTTAATGTTTTAGTTAATTTATATATCTAGAGTTAGTTTTATTTAATTTTAGTTTTCTTAAGTTATTGTGTTATGGTTTTTGTATTATTTTATGTTATTTTTCATTAATTAAATCAAAAGTATATTTTAATAAACAAAAAACCGCCTTAAAAAACGTAAAAAATAACTTCTTTAAAATGGTAGGGTAAAAATATAGAGTCGCCGAGTCGCAGTTAGCCGCGTTCTTTGTTATTACGACAGCATGAATTGTCCTTTATTTATAATGAAAAACAGCACTTATTTACAATATTTTATTATAACAACGAATAATAAATTATAAATAGCTAAATTAACTACAACTTATTCAGTATTTTTTATTTACATGACTTTCTCTTCTCTCTTTTCAAGATCTGAAACAAAGAAAATACACGTGTAATTATTTGAAGATTTACATTATTAAAAATAAAACTTGGATGTCTATAGTATTTGTATGTATTTCTTTGCAAATTTAGCACCTATTTAACATAATCTATTCACAGCGATAGATAACGCAACGATAGAGTTAGTTTTCTTGTTTTTTTTACGTAACGCATTCTACAGAAAACACTATTTCTCTGTAGAAACCAAATTGGATCTACCCAGCAGTACCGACTAAGCTATTTAGGTTAGTTTACGCTGAGAGAAAAGGACAGAGCTATGTATCAGCTATAGCTCTGTCCTTTATGCTCGCCGTAAAATTAACTGCATGACGTCTTGGTAACCCCACTGTGGAAGTAAAAAATCATTTCTTTTTGGCATTTTCATTCGTTCTCACTAGAAAAAAAACCAAGTTCTTTACATCTTCATACAACATCAATGACATATGGACGACAAGTAAGACTAGTTAGTTGTGGCCCTACCTACGAAACTAGCAGTCCCGGGTTCAAATCTCGGTAAGGGCAGATATTGCTGTAAGTAACGAGTATTTGGTTCCCCTACGGAATACCTAATCGTCATTTGTCCTAATGCATCGTTTGTCCGAACTTTCGTTTATCCTAAAGCCATTTCCTCTTAAATTTTAAAACTTTTTAGTGTTGTTTTAATACAACACTAACCTAACCAAACCGCAGATATAATTGGAAAACTTGAAAATTTGCCTAACTGAGCTGAAAACCAATTTAGAGCAAATGAAAATTCGGACAAACGATGTGTAAGGTGTAGGACAAACGTTGTTAGGGATTGTTAGGGGCACCCGAGTACTCGATCTTGAGTCTTGGATGTTTTCTATGTTTTTAAGTATTTATTCCTCTATAATACAAGTATGTTTTTCGTTGTCTATTATCCAAAGTACAAGCCTAGAGCTCAGTTTGGGACTAAGTCAATTTGTGTGACATAGTCCCCTGATACAATATCCTTATAAGTGAAACAAGGAAAAAAATATTTTTATTTAGTGAATCAAATAGTAAGCAATGTATTTGAACCTTAGGCTTGAATATGTTAGAAGCTGTTTAAGCTTAAATATCGAGAAAGCAAGAAAACAATCAAGATCAAAAAATATTCAAAATATACAATTATAGTTACGAACAAGTAGGTTATTAATTTTTATTCACCATAGTATAAATACACTTAGCATTATATCTATTGAGGCATGACTCCTTCCTTACCTATACTGTAAACATGAGAACCATTTTAACCCATCCGATTATGAATATTCCGGTTAATGGAGCCTCATTTAATAAAGCTGTGTGCGCATAAGTGCGTTTCCACGTAAAGCACATTACACAAATGTTCGGGGTTGTAGTCTAGGCTTTACAATGATACAGGGTGAGGTGTTACTTAGAGCGAATTTTAATAATACTTATAATATCACACAGATTGCTGTAGTCCCAAACTAAGTTCTAGCCTACGTCTTGTACTATGGGTAATATACTTATACTTATATTAATATACATTTGTGGCACCCTCACAGGGCACCATAAAAGCAGCCCTGAACGATAACACCCTAGAAAACCACCAGAAGGAGTGGAAAACTACGGTAGGCTTAGGGCATGCAAAGCTCTTCATAGAAAGAGTTGACCAGAGCTGGACCAAAAAAACTTTGGATACTAAGCAGAAGACAACTCCGATTCGTTATCGGAGTGTTTACAGGGCACTTTGGGGTCAAACATCTCCTAGCAAAGATGGGCCTATATGACAACACAGATTGTAGAATGTGCGGCGAGGAGGTGGAAACAATGAAACACTTATTGTGTGAATGTGACGCACTCGCCGGAGTAAGAATGAAAATACTCGGTTGTGGCTACCCAGAACCGAACGATTTCAAGGCTCTGCCATTGCACTCCACTATCCGCTATTTGGAAGGGGTGGAGGCTGCATTGGATTAAGAGCTAAAAGAGGGGTAATTACACAAAAGATCCCATAGGGTCGAAGTGTATCCGTAAGGACCCCATCCATAAGATAAGATGGGTAATATACAACGATAAACATACTTATATAGAGAAATAAATGTAATAAACACTTATAAGCATTGAAAACACCCAATACTCAGAAACAAATACAAGTACTCATTACACATTTTTTTTCCCTAAACGGAAATCGAGCTCGGGACCGCTAGTTAATCATTACACGCTGAGAGAAAAGGACAGAGCTATATAACTGCCATAGCTCTGTCCCTTACACTCACCGTAAAATGAACTGCATAGTTATGTCATAATAACCCCTCAGGTCTCTCCAAATCAAAGTTGCATAGACCTGTTAGTATAGCGTGACTGAACCCGGAAACTAAGTGCGTAATAAAATACTTTAGGTGCCACCAACTCACTTTACTACTTTAGGTGCACTGAACTGCACTGTACTGTTTTTAGAGTTGATATAAGCAAGCCAAGCAAGTCTAAAATGTTTGAACGGTATTTGCCCAAGGCTGTATGATGATGGTAGGACCCTTTTTTTTTTATGGCATAGAGAAGACAAACGAGCACACAGGCCGCCTGATGGTAACTGGAAACTGTGACCCATAGACATTCACATTCACAAGACTGCAATGCAATCCTAAGACTGCAAATGCGTTGCCAACCCTGAGGACTAAGATGGAATGCCTCAATGCTAGTCATTTCACCGGCTGTCTTATCCCCAAACCGGAACACAACAATGCGAACAATGCTGTTTGGCGGTAGGTTAATGGATAAGACGGTGGTAGCGATCCGGACGGACCCTGCACAAGGTCCTACCACCCGCAGGGTCCTTAGGGTCTGTAGGGTCTTTCGTGATTGCTACCCTTTAACCTAGACCCAAGCAGCAGTTAGTGTTCCTATATGAGGATAAGACAACCGTTGCAATAACTAGCATGTAGGAATTCCATCTTAGTACTCAGAGTTGGCAGGACGGTTGCAATTTTAAGATTGCAGTCTTGAGAATTCAAAGTATGAGTCTCAGATCTCACTCAGGTGGCCGATGTGCTCATTTGCCTATTTCCTTGCTATTAAAAAACATTTAAATTTACTTTTAAAAAAAACGCACATTAAATTTTACAATGACATCACAGGGTGTTTTAATTTCCCAACGTTCTTTATCTCCGCTAGCACTACAACCCCTTTAACTAGTTCAAAAGCGTGTTCAAAGCCCTAATCAAGGGATAACCTAAGAGCCATTGAATCGGGGTACGGTGGTCCGATAAACACGCAAAACAGGGATAATTGATGCTTGAGTATTGGGTAAGACATGTGAATTAATGGATGTGGTCGGGTTGCGGCAGAAAATTGCCCTAAAGGCGAGTTCGATGTTAAAAGCAGTCATTTTTAATTATAGCCAAAGTGGTTAAACAATGCCAATTAGTATTTAACTATTTGTGATCTATTTGTGATACAGGGTGTTCAAGTTGGATTACTTTTAGCTTTAAACATTTCAGTCTATTCTATGGATTTCTTTGGTAGAATACAAGCTTTGTTTGGATTACAGGGGGGTTATTATGACATAGCAATGCAGTTCTGTTTACGCTGAGAGACAAGGACAGAGCTAATAATAGCTGCTATAGCTCCGTCCTTTACGCTCACCGTAAAATAAACGGCATATCAACGTCATAATAACCCCCCAGATGTGTATAAAAACGTGTTTTCTTGACGTATGAAAAATAAGCCAATTCAAGGTTTTATAATATTATTGTTTAACAACTGATTCCTAATTTTATCACATTAGAATATAGGTCGTCAACTGTGCTATTGACGCAGTGGTTAGCGATCTTTCAAATGCTAAGTAAATGCCAATAAAACTTTACCGTAATTAGCACTTTGAGCTGTTTGATATAAAGTGCAAATTTTGGTATGCCATCGTGGAAGCTACGTCGGGTTTAAAGTATGGTAACGAAATAAGGAAAATTTAAACATTGGAGTGCGTTGATTTTTCGTGGGAAATACGCGACTTACAAATGTTGTTGCAATAACCACTATGTTTATTGAGGTAAAATTACGAAATCGAAGTTACATACTAGATAAGTCCTGTATATTTGTTTTCAATTTCTTTTAGTCGCGTTAATAATCTATAGTGCTTATAATAACGGGTTTCTCTTTTGAATAAGTGATTTTCGACTTATCTTGCACCACTTGGGACGGTCAAAAATGCTAAGATTTTGTGAAGTTTGTTTTGATTGTTATTTTAAAATGTTCACTGAAGCATTAAAACAAAATGTTTTTTTTCAAGTATTCAAAGGTTTAATAAACAGGTTTTAGCGCGGTTTGAATAATTTAATAAAAAAAAATCGTAGATAAAAGGCACACGAGCACTCAGGCCACCTGATAGTAAGCGGAATCTGAGACCCATACATAATTGAAATCTCGAGACTACAATATCAGTCTTGATATTATACTGATGATGATGATGCTGTAACCATCGTCATAATGACAGGATAATCTTTCACCGGTTTCAAACTTTGCCGACTAGTGACACCCCTGAGCATTAAGCACTCTTAGACTAAGACTTTACCTTTGGTATTTTCTACGGAGTCTTGTTCCTCACAATCATTCCAGGGCTGCTTCACGCTAGTACCGAATAACACGTAGAAACAGTTGGTCACGAAGTAGATGAGTGACGACAAGTAAAACACTTTCCGCCATTCCGCTGCATCAGTCTGGAAAACAAGAAGTTCAAGATCAATTAGGCAAACATATACAGAAATAAATAGTATCGCAAACTAAGTTCACTTCAAAGTTGAATTTCACTGTTATTTTGGTGTACCGGGTGGTAGGGTCCGTCCGGATCGCTACCACCATCTTATCCATTAACCTACCGCCAAAAAGCAGTGTTCGCATTGTTGTGTTCCGGTTTGGGGATAAGAGAGCCGGTGAAATTACTAGCATAGAGGCATTCCATCTTAGTCCTCAGGGTTGGCAACGCATTTGCAGTCTTAAGATTGCATTGCATTCTTGTGAATGCGAATGTCTATGGGTCACAGTTTCCACTTACCATCAGGTGGCCTGTGTGCTCGTTTGTCTACACTATGCCATAAAAAGAAAAAAAAAAAAAAAAGTACCACTAATTTCCGATAAATCTGAATTTCAAAACATCGGATTACTGTTTTTCCTATGATTTCCTTCTGCAAGGCAAATGCCTCAACTCTCTCCACAATTCCCTGTCCAGTTACGCTAGAACCCAGTCTTTGCAGAAATAGTCCGGTCTGTTGTACCAACTCCTACTTAGTCTGCCTCTTTTCTTGCGCCCTGTTTCCACCGTTTCTGCGTAACAAGCTGTCTTGCCATGAGGCAGCCATGACCAGCGCAGTACCAATTGAGCTTGACTTCTGGACTAAAGTTATCAAGGATGACATCGATACCGGCGAAACTACTAGCATTTCCATCCTAATTCTCAGGGTTGCCAGCGTATTTGCATTCTTTGAGATCGTAATTGTCTCAGATGTTATTTACCATCAGGTGGTCAGTTGGTTCGTTTACCTTCTCTATAGCATAAAAAATGGAAATCTATAGAAACGAGTAATATCCTCGGCAGTGGAAAAGTGCATGCTTAAGAAAATAGGAAAGGCAGAGGAAGAACAGGAAAGGTGAGGAAAATATTATAAAAAATGGTTAGGTTTACCTGGTCCTGGATGATAGCCCCGGCGATCAGAGGAGCCAAGATAGCCATGAGGTTTGCGAGGCCGTTGGTGATGCCGAACATGGTGCCAGCAAAGTTCGGAGACATGTCCAAGTTCACCAACTGGAAGTGAAATCGTAAATATCTAGACTCTACATGATTTCTTACGGGAGTTCGTTGTTAACCTTTCTTTTGATAATATTAATCATATTTTTTATCGCACTTCTTAGATTTTAATTATTTAATTTGTACACCTGCCCTTGTGTGTAAGACATAGCGAACCCAACCTGTAAAACAAATCACCATCACTGTACCTATGTTTAACAAGTAAACATTCTGATTCTTATTCCGAGCCGTTTTGTTTGGTATCCTGGCAACGAAACAAAAATAAAAGGGTTCTTTTAGGAAAAATCCATAAACAATTCGCCTTAATGACAGGCCGTGAATTAGGGTCCAACATATTTACATATATAGCAGAAGTCATCCATCGTTACTCGCAGTTAAAAGTACCCTATGTCTTTTCTCGTGGTCTAAGCTATCCCCATACCAAAATTCATCTGAATCGGTTCAGAGGTTCAACATGAAAGCATAACAGATAAAGTTACTTTTGCATTTATAATATTAGCAAGGGGTGGAATTTTAACAGCAAAAATTAAACGTCAAGAGGGATTGACCATTATAATTTATCGACTATTCCAGTTATCGATTTTACTATATAGGATTCCGGACTATGACCAAATTCGCGATTATACCGATTTTATAGCAAAAAAATTGGCTCCTGCGTATAAACTAAATGGTTCTACAATGAAAACAGGCTCATTTTATACGAAATATTATAGAAAATAATGACGATCCTTTTATTACTACAGACAAGATGAAGAAAATATAATTAGTACAGATATAGATTTCGATGCTGTTATTTATTATGAATGAAGGATAGTCTACGGTCAGTTATACTGTGTAACATTTCCGTTTTGTTTTTATATTTAAATTGTAACAATATAAATCTAGTTACGCACAGGAAACTTTTTTTTGGTACACTATAGAGTGTCCCACACAATCGCATTACCTAAAACATGTCGTGCTAAGTGACAATTAATCATCGATAGTCGACAAAAAAAAGACAATGATCAATTCCTCTTGGTGTTTGATTTTTGCTACGAAAATTCCGCCCCTTGAATATTAGTATGGATATGGATGGATAGCACGGATATTACAAATAGATTGTTACCATGAAGCCAGTGTAGTGTCCGGCGTTGAGTCCCACCACCCCGGTCAGCAGACCGACGGCGAGCGCGATGTTCCCAGCGGGCACAAAGCCCAGGCCGATCAAAAAGATCGCAGGCCCGAAGAAACCTGTTATAAAATTCAGTAAACGTCATTTATAATCTGTGACTCGATCATCAGCATACGTCGTTATTGCGGGGGCAAAAATCATTTGACAGTACTGAAAGATTATGACAAATAGGCAATAACAGAAGCGACACTCTTATCTAGAGAGTATATACCTACGAGTTCAATATGTATCGATTTTTATTGTAATTTCTTACCTGCATACTTATTTTGATTATTAGTACATACTTATTTAAAAAAAAAAAGCTACGTAATCTTAACTTTAACCTCTTCAGTCACTTTTCTTGCTACTTTAGTCATTTGTCATTCTTGATTGATTTGATATGTGCAAAAACATACAAAAACCTATCTAAATTAAATTTGAGTACAAATGGAAAACACATATTTAAAAATTAAACAAGTTTTCAAGAATAATACTTGATTTTACATAATTTTTTATTCAAGTTGACATTAGTTAGAACCATTGGAACAAACTCCACAGGCCTTCTGCCAAATAGATGTTTTTGTATTATTATTTTTTATTTTATTTTTCTTTATTTATTATGTACTATTATTAATATTATTATTTTGTGTTGTGTGTATATTTTTGTTTTACTATGTGCAATATGGAAAGTATTTCTGAATTAAACAATTTGAATTACATATTGACTTCTAGGTAAGCGTTTACTCAGTGTAAGAGAAGTTTGATTGACCTTTTCTAGCGAAAATTTGCTATCTAGCACGAATGAAGAACTTCTTGGAGACTTATAATGTATAGGCAGAATATTCCGCTTATACTAAACAGACATTCTGTTAAATGTGTTCTTTTTTTCACAGCTTCAATAAAAGCTGATTCACGTAACAAACCAAGATCATCATCATCGTCATCATTATCATGGTGGCGTTTTGGTGATCTTGAACGTAGGTCTCTTCCCTCTTCTTCCACTCTTGGCAATCTTGTGCCTCATCCACGATATCCTCAACTAAGATGTCAGCCAACAAAGACTTTTTATTCGTCTCTATTTGCCTATGCTTGCCCATGATTCCCATTAATCGCCACTGTGTCAGTTTTTTCAATACACTTCAAGGGAGGTTGGCCCATGATTGTGCGCGTGCCCACACTTTCGACCACTGACGAAACATTTAAATGTATTAATTTACTTCAAAAATGAGACCGCGATTTGGTACCTACGCACTGGCGTCCATAATGAACGGAAGACCAATATCGGGTGTCCCTCAGAATCCCTAACAACGTTTGTCATAACACATCGTTTGTCCGAATTTTCATTTGCCCTAAACTGGTTTTCAGAGGAGTCAGGCAACTTTTTAAGTTTTCCAATTATATTTGCAGTTCAGTTAGGTTAAGGTTGTTTTATAACAACACAACAAGTTGAAAAATTTAAGCGGAAATGGCTTTAGAATAAACGAAAATTCGGACAAATGATGCATTAGGAGAAATGACGATTAGGGATTCCATAGGGGCCCAAATATCAAATCGATCGTGTGGTCAGTGGTCACAATGATTGCACCGATTCCTATAATTATTGCAAGAGGTTTTCTTATCTGTATTTTTACATTCTATCTTGCTTTAAGCGGAATGTTGTTTTGCATGCCAATCTTGGTTTTACATAATTGTTCCTTACCACCCTGTAACATTATGTTTCTTAGCAAATAAATGATTGTTTTTTTGTAATTTTTTTTTGAGTCAAGTAGTATTTTATTGATAATACCTATTATAAAAATTACATTTCAAAGTGGATTTAAAAATTAATACATTAAAAATTTCACACAACAAAAACAATTACGTATATTAAAAACAAAATTAATTTTGATTAAATTAATAAATGATTGATTGATCCCATCATGGCTGACTGAGAGTAGTCATCAACAACTTACCAATGCTGTTGCTTATTTTCCTGCTGGCAGTAGTGCTGAGCCAGTTTTTAGCGAGTACGTAGTCTGACACGAAGCCGAAAGGGAAGCTCAGTGCGTACATAGCGATGTAGGGAAGCGCTGACATCACGCCGTTCTACCAAGTAAATTAGGATATTTAAACTTTAGAAAAAACTCGTATCTTACATTTCGAGGTGTATGAATTTGAACTTAATTCTATTTACGTTGAAGTTAAATATGAGATGCGAGGTTTTTTCAAAGTAATGACGATTTTTTCATATCTTATTTGGCCTGTCACAGATGTCATTTGGCAAATTTAGTGGTGCTGCTAATTAAAATCGATTTTTTTTTCGATTATTTACTTATAAGGTTTGTAAAGGAAATGTAAGCACACATATTATTATTCTGTGATACACTTATTTAATTTACTACCTTACTATAAATACGGTGTCATAAGTCGTCTAACATCACGCTAGACTAGAACTAAATTGTCATCTATTTTTATGTAGTAAAATAAAACTGTATGACATTAAATGGCAAATCGATGTGGTCGATGAACAACGTTATTGGCGAACACTATTAACTCCCTGTTTCACATATAGGAAATCAAAATAGTTTAATTATTTGGTTTAAGTAATATAATTATGTGACATGTATGCATACTTTTTCATAAATAATTTATAATTTTTTAAAAATGCGTAAGTTATGGTTTTTTAAAACGATTTTACTATAGTTACGTATTTTTGAAAGTTAGTTGACTGCTCAATTGGTTGGAACAACGTACCTACCTAGCCTAGTAGGATAAAGCAATTTCTCAATTAACAATGGAGCTTTTTTCTGTATGAAAGTCTAACCAACGCTCACTAATTGAATTAATGACGTTTAAAAGTAGGTAAAGGATAAGATGGTGGCAGCGATCCGGGCCGACCTACCAGTGAACTTAATATTATTATGTTCCATCCTTGTAACAGAACGAGTATTAAAATTAAATTAAATACTTGGTACCCGTTAAATATTCATGACATCGCATCAGATCCTGAATATCAAGGGTGAGGATAGTTTTAGATGAAAACACGTATCTGAAACTGTATCAAAATTCAAAGTGAAGTTAGCCGTGTTCCTTTCCTGATATTGTCACTTAGCTGAAGTTTAGAAGGGATATTAATATCGGACGATTAGAATTTAGAACTTCCGAAATAATTTGATACAGGGCAGGGGATTTGTTGGGCAGTTGCTGAGGTTAAGTTAGTTTATTTTTATTTGTTTGTCACATTCATTACCAATAGTATGATTACATTCGTTTAACTATTTGTTGGTTAGTCAATGTTTTGTGCACTAAAGCTTGTGACCACATTAAGCGTCGTTGGCGCCTAAAGGGTCAATTTGATAATCATTTACAGAAAAATCTTGAAATACCAAAAGTTCTAATCAAAAATCCAAAAAAACTATTTCTTTCCAGGATCCAGTTTTGAAAATATTTGGTTGGGACCGTTTCGCAACTGTTTCTCTGTGTCTTATTTTTTGTATCTACGTACCTAATGTGGTTTTGTATTGTTGCGAATAAATGTCTCTTTATCTTTACGATTTAGTGAAAAGTCAGGATACTGTATTTTAAATTCTGGCCAGCGTGAAATCCTTTAGTGAAGAAAACATAGCATAACATACTGCTTTGATGTCCACTCCAAGAACTTGACTCATGTAGCTCGGGATCTCAGTCATGAGGGTCCAGAAGCCCCATTGGAAGCCGCAGTGCACCACGAGCAGACTCAGGAACGGAATGGAGGTGAATAAAGACTTCCAGGGGGTCTTGTAAGTCTGGAAGGAGTTGGTAGAAGTATTAATTATTTTTAAACAAGTGATACAACTATTTCAAAAGACCCCGGAATAATGGCACTTCTTTGAGATAGAATATCTTTTAAACGGCTCAACTTATTTTCATGAAACTTAGCTATTAACCATCCCGTTTAAACTAGCTTTCTTTTGAAAAAATATGTCCAATTGGCTCATCAAATAGGTATAGTCGACCAAGAACTTCACCACTTTTTGACTCTATTTGTATAACATTAAGATCCAAAAATACTAAAGGACTTTCTTGATCGACTATACAATGTCACAGACAGATATATACACAGACACACAAACACAGATACTTAGATATTACACATAGTCCCCTATAGTTTTAGGGGTTCTATTTAGACGACTTGTTAGGCTAGTTGGTTGCCTACAAAGCTAGCGTTCCCTTGTTTGTATACCGGTTTGGGCAAATATTTGTGTACAGGTTGTTTTAATATTTGGAACTTTTATTATTTTCCAGAATAAAAGTAGCTTGTGTTATTCAGTGTACAGACTATCTCCATTCAATTTGAATGGACCGCTAGCTCCGTAGGCAACCATCTTGTCTAACACGTCGTCTAAATAAAACCCCGTTAAACCAGAAATAATCAGGGGGCCTAATATATGTCTGCGTTTATCATGTGACAAAATTTGGATAAAATATCCATCAAACCGCCCAGCCATTGCAGTTTAAATCGTTAACAAACTAACAGACACACATTTCACATTTATAATATGAGTAAGATTTAATATACTCTCTTAAATCACCTTATGACCTCCAATATGGTGTAAAGACTTCTGAATGTACAATTTCTCCACTTCGCTGATCATTCTGGAAGCTTGAGGAGATGCAGCACCAACGATGAGGTAGACGATCGTCCAGATGACTCCAAGTGACCCAATGACGTAGAAGATGTAAGGCCAGCCCCAGTAGTCTGCGAGAAAGCCTGAGCACATCATAGCTGCCGCTGTTCCTAGCTGGGCGCCTGGTGAAATTATGTAAGCTGTTATGGTAGTAAGTAACTTTGATATTAACTTAGAGGTAGTGTTTTGGTATGCGAAAACAATTGTTTCTTTTTTTTCGGGTTTTGTCTTTTTAGGGCTCCATGTCAAAATGGTGAAAAAGGAACCCATATGGTGAAACTTCGGTGTCTGTCTGTCTGTATGTCACAGCTTTTTTTTTCTGAAACTGTAGATCGAAGCTATCAACTTGAAATTTGGCATAGTTGCATAACTTGCTTGCCCGCATCTGTTTTAAGTAAAAACAATATGAATTTATTTTTCGAAGTATTAAAAAAAGGGTGAGAAATGAATATGATTTTAATTATAGCAAGCGGAGTGTCATAATTATGTCATATTAAAAGCCTCAATCTTCACATTTTGAAACATATTTCTTTTAATAATTTACCGTGCAGTTTTTTTTTTATAGCCATTAATATTCAAATATGAACGTCCTCCCTCCTTCGTCATGATTTAAAGATCATTATTTATATTTTACGCAAAAATAAAATGAAGTTGCTTTTGGGAAAAATTGAAAAAAATATCATTAAATTTGTCAAAATGGACCTTATTGCATAGAAACTAAAGTTCAAACCGAAATTTGTATTTTCCTTTGCGTCTTCCAATCATATTACCTTAAATGTGGAACCCTCGGTGCGCGAATCCGATTCGCACTTGACTGGTTTATTTTATTTTTGAAAGGCATTTTCAAATAATAGAAGGCTAAAGAATCGGAAGTGGAATAATGATGATTTTCAAAAGATGATCGACAAATGACTTTCGTCCGAAAAGAGTATTTTTATAATAAAAGCAATAAAGTAAATTAAATAATGCTCAAGTAACTTCAAAGAACAGTCAAGATATTATAAAGTCAAGTAATTTTCAGTGAAGTTCCATCATAACATCTTTAAGGTCTTAGATACCATATTGCATTGTCAACGGGTTAACATAATGTGGTCCAAATTTCAGCCCATTAACAGGAACTGGTTCAAAATTTACTAATATACAGACATACAAAAGAACATTGCAAGTTAAATAAAATCTTGTAAAAATAAATCTTTACTTACCTCCAAAAATGATTGTGCCGAGTCTACTCTTTTCCTCCAGAGGAGCCCACTTCGCTATCAAATTGTGGATGCACGGCATCAATACACCTTGGGTGAGCCCCTGCAGAACTCGACATGCACATACAGCCTGCCAGCCACCCTGGAACAACCACATTATAGTTGTTTACGTGACGGTTGCATAGTGACAGGTATTACTACATGAGTGTGGTTTATGAAACGAGCCGCAAGGCGAGTTTCATAATAGATCAGGCGAGTGTTGTAATGCCAATTACGTAGAGTCGCGGACAATGCTTTATCTACACACATTGGCATTACGCAACCGTCACGTAAACTACTATTATACCATTGATAGCATTGAAGTTTTCCTCACAAATGCACCCACTAATAGGATAAGGTTAGGCGCTTTTGCGTCTGGGGGCGATTTGTAACTTTTCATACTAAGACATGTTCTTCTTTTAAAATTAGTATGAAAAGTTACAATAGCCCCTCAGACGCCAATAGCCCCGCCTAACCTTACCTAGTTACCTGCCTAATCGAGAATGCACGCGCTAAAATGTGTTTTGTACAGTCTGACGGGAGGGATTACTTAAACCCGCCAATTCGCCGTGCCTTTACAGCTTTATTACAAATGTCGCGATGCCTTATAACTTTCAATTACTTGTAACAAATTCGGTGCTTAGTCATTATCCTCTGCATATTATTAAGACTGCACCGAGTAAACGTCGAGCGTCCAGTGGCGCCCTCATTACTATTATTGTGTTTTCTAATTAACTAAAGAATTTATTTGCAATCAGACAATACGTTTTTGTAGCGCAAGTATAAACACAATTTATGGGATACGTAAGAAACTTTAATAACAATTACCCTTTGAGTAGTCAGCTTAACGGGAAAAGGTGGCCACTTTTTTCCGTTAAGTTGATAACTCGAAGGTGAATTGTTATTACTATATGATATACCCTATAAGTTGTATTTTCATTTGTAGTACAAAAACCTACCGACCAATTTCAAGAAAATACATTAGTTTATTAGAAAACACAGTAATAGTAATGAGGGTGCCACTGAACATCCGGCGTACGCTCGGCGCAGTCTTAATTCCATTCTATGTATACGGAAATCCAATATGTCTTGCCTTTATACATTTTGCTATTTAAATCAGGTTCTTCCTTAGATTGAAGTAGTATAATTCTCTAAAGAAACAAAAGCTTGTCGACATTGTGACGACCAGTTTAACTTGAGACTAGTTATCATGAGAAACTTATAGCGAGCGCAATGCCTTTTAGCTGGTTCATACCTGCACGCGGACAAAAGGCTTACAAGGTAGAGGGTACGATTCTTGAATATTAGATTCCGCAAAAGGCAAGAATTATGTTAAAGTATAGGCCAAGCTCCCTTTCGGTAATCGTTAGACAAGGTGCATTCGATGGAAGTTAATCATTGGAACTTGCGTCGAGCGACAATCATTTAAGTTAAGCGTTTTGTCTAGGCCCCGAGGATTGACTCTAAACGCTAAGTCCAAAAATAATGTGCTTCTTAATTTATTTAATTCTACCCGTACCTTTTAACCACTTAATAATATTTTTATGTTATTTTTTTTTATGTTACATTATATTTAAAAATGGTAGGTATAATTCGAATATCTTTAGTCACTAAAAAAAGGAAGTGTCTCAAAATTCTAACTGAATACCTGTGGCAATAATGCGTTTTTTTTCAAACCTATTATGGTAGTAGTGTGTGTTAGTTAGTTGATGGTAGTTATGTTAGTTTTATCGTAGCAAGTGGAAAGAAATGGTCTCTGCCTACCCCTCTGGGAAACAGGCGTGATTTAATGTATGTGTATGTGTATGAAAGTTGAGGGTAGTGGCACTTCTTTTTAGCAGTTGTTTCTTGAGATTCCTAAGCACTGGTATTTGTGTAAAAGTGCCCGCATGGCCAATTTACTATTATATTTTTTTCATTTATTTATATGTTTAATAAAATCAATTCTTGGCGTGCGTGCCACTTTGTGAACTTGGCCTGCACACTACCGTGCAACCAATTCACTCTCCGAGGCGCATTCAAGGAAACAGCTAAAATTCCCTTCGTCAAAGGTTTCTATGGATTCTCTTTGTTAGAATTTCAGATATGCTTCTGTAATGTCGGTGGGGTAATTTTACATCTGACGTATTGTATTTACGTATATTGAATGCTAGATGACACTTGCGACTTCGTATTCGTACGAATAGAATAAGTTTCCCGTGCTCCTTCTAGTTCTTTCCGTTACTTAAATAATAAAAAATAAAGATAAAAGACATTTATTCAGTAAACGAGCTCATCATCAAGACAAAAGATAAAAAAGATAAAAGACATTTATTCAGTAAACGAGCTCATCATCAAGACAAAAGATAAAAAAGATAAAAGACATTTATTCAGTAAGTAGGCCGTACGGGCACTTTTACACGTCAAGAACCTACCATCGCTTCCCAAGCGGAGACCACTGCTGAGAAGAAACGCCGCAAGAAACTCAGCAGTCATTTTTAACCATATTTTATACTACAATGATACTACTTAGTCTAAACTTATTATATACATAAATATTAAATTTAATACAATGTCAAATATCATCCGAAGTTAAGCAGGAAAACATGAGAAAAATATTACGAGAAAGATATAGGGAGAAAAAGGAAAAAGAAAAAAAACACAAGACAACCACATAAAGGTTTCGATATGTTATCCTACATCAACGGTGTCCCCTAGGCAAGATACAACTTTGCAATCGCACAAATTATTAATGACTAAGTTTCGGGTTTAGGCCAGGCATTTTTGTCTGCTAGATAGCAGATGTAGACCCAAAAGGAGATGGAGAGATGACATAAGTAGAGTCGTTTGCGAGGGATTGGCAAGAGTGCGCTCTGCATACGAACGAATGGCGAAAAAGAGGGGAGGCCTTTGCCCAGCAGTGGGACACAAAAACAGGCTAGAAAAAATAAAGATAGACCACGGTCCTGTAGTACGCTTTAGACATTAACGACGACGAAATCTTTTCTTATTCCTCGTCTACGTCTAAAAAAGAACACCTAGGAAAGCTATTATTTACCACATTTATTTATATGTATAATATATCTATACTTATCTATACTAATATGTATTATAAAGCTGAAGAGTTTGTTCATTTGATTGTTAAAAAAAAACAGTGTTAGATAGCCCATTTATCGAGGAAGGCTTATATCATACTCAAATAAACCGAAAAAAAAGAATGAAAAAGTCAGAGAGAAATGTGGAATAAAAGAAGATGTAGTGACTAAGATTGAAAAGGGCATGCTTCGATGGTTCGCTCATTTGTAAAGGATGGATGAAAGAAGATTGACGAAAGAGATATACAGATCGAAAGTGAGTGGACGGGTCGGAAGGGGCCGCCCTAGGCGTACTTTTTCGAGACAAATCAGAGAAATACTGGAAAAGGGCCGAATCTGAAATCCCCGAAACCGACGTGCGTGCATGACTCGATGTATGAATGTGGAAGAAGCGAAAGAAATTTGTCAAGATTGTAGCAAATGGAAAGAAGTGGTCTCTGCCTACCCCTCTGGGAAACAGGCGTGATTTAATGTATGTATATGTAAATAGGGTCGCCAGTAAGTAATATAAGTAAACTAAAAAACTTGTGCAACTTACATAAGTAGCAGCAAATGGCAGAAGAAGGGTGACGATGGAGTTGCATCCAATGCCGATGGTGATAGGGGTGCTGCCACCGAACCGGTCAGCCAGGAGCCCCCCAGGCACCTGCAGTATCACGTAGCCCCAGAAGAAGGAGGACAGGATCACGCTCTGAGTCGTCATACTCCAGTCAAATGTCTGGAAAGGGAAAAGTAGGAAATAAATATTAGGGGACCCGAACTCATTTTTCTAGTGTTTTCTTGACTACAAAGAGATGTATCCACTTTTGGACCTTATTACAATGCAATAAGCTGAAAAAGTAGTTACGTATCTTTGTAGTCGACTATACTATAATCATGCCAAATCTGAAGCTTGTATGTTGTACCGTTTTTACAATACAACAAAAATAAAAAACGCTCAAAAATATTTTTATGTACAGTAAAGGAAATTGATTCGTATACCATTTTGGATTAGGTCATAGTGACGTAAATCAATGAAAACGTAAGAGACTTCTTATGATTTTATTTACAGTGTCACTTTGATATAGTCCAAAATGGTCTAGGAATCAATTTCCTTGACACTTCAGTTGCTTTTATTTTTTATTTTTAAGTAAATCCGCTGTAAAAGCACATATTCTCCGAAAAAAATCAACCCGCTATCTATTACGCTTCAAAAGATACAGTTCTTTAAAGTTAAGATGGACAGATAGCGTAGAGGCATATCTATAGGGCCATCTGGGTCTCCTCTAGTACGGGGGGTTATTATGACTGGGGTTGTTTATAGCTCTGTGGGGTTATTATGACGTACTTGTGCAATTCATTTTACGCTGAGAGAAAAGGACAGATTTATGTCACTGCTATAGCTCCGTCCTTTACGCTCACCGCAAAATGAACTGCATAGCCATGTCATAATAACCCCCTGGGGGGTTATTATGAGATAGCAATGCAGTTCTGTTCACGGTGAGAGAAAAGGACAGAGCTTTATAACTGCTATAACTCTGTCCTTTACGCTCAACGTAAAATGAACTGCATAGCTACGTCATAATAACCCCTCAGTCCTTTTCTCTTACCGTAAACTGAACTGCTATGTCATAATAACCGACCAAATCCGTAAAAGGTTAGAGTTTAAAAGAGTCAAGAGCTGGTACTCACGTCTTCACTCGCACTGTCGGTCATGGCGACAATGGCCATGCTCATGTTGACCCTCATGGCGAAACCGAGCAGCAGGGCGAAGAACAGCATCACACATTGCAAGTGTCTGATGCCCAGGAGTGCCTCTAAGGAGAAAAAACAAAGTTTTGTTTTAAACGAGCACACCTGATAAGTAGTAAAACGGCTCTGAAGACTTCAATCATAAGGCGAGGTGAGAGATTTGACGAAACGCTGGCCTCGTTGGTAGTGACCCTGCTAATACAAAGCTAGCAGCGGTCCTTGGTTCAAATCCCGGTAAGGGCAGGTTAGTGTAATGAGCAAGAATATTTTTTCCTGTTAGGGATGTTTTCTATGTGTATATGTTTCTCTATATAAGTATTTATATCGTTGTCTGGTACCCACAGTACAAGCCTAGAGCTTAGTTTGGGACTAAGGCAATTGGTGCGACATTCGTACGACATTCAACAAGGCTGAAAATTAAATTTATGATAGTCATTTTCACCGGTTATTTTCGAAGGATTCGAATACCGGTCAGGGAAGTATTTCTCTGTTTAAGTATGGTTATAGTACCCATAGTACAAGACTAGAGCTTCGTTTGGGACTAGGTCAATTGGTGTGACATTGTCCCTGTTTTTTTTTTAATGTTGACCAACGATGACACTATTAGACACAGATAAACAACTCAGTTCTTGACAAATAATCTCACACGTCCAATATCTTAAACGATAGGTGTAGATTACATCTCGTCAACTGTACCATCACCGTCTATTATCTTATCATCTTAAGTAGGTACCAATTTCCCCAAAAACGTTAAATGTTAATCAATGTTAATCAACTGTAACATTGATGTTACAAGCTTTTATTTAACTTGCTATGTATGTATGTATGTACTGGTCAAATCTTGCAAATTAAATTTGACCCACTTCCCGTTAACGGAATTGGCTGAAATTTGGACCACATATGTAAACTCGATGACAATGCAATATTATGGTATCCAAGAGGTGATCTGATGATGGAGTCGGAAGGTGGTGACAGGATCTCCGCTATTCTTAACGTAGGCCCACCGTGTTAGGACTCAATAGTTTGGTCTAGATAAGCAGATCAATATTTTGCAAAAAAAAAGTACAGTTGGCAACAAAAACTTGTACCGATGTTTTTTTTTGACAGAAACTTATTTCTTGCCTGATTTGTTTTGCCTCCCTACGAAGATACTGGTGGTCACCGATAAAAGGCCTTATCCTACATGGCTTTATATTTATTGATATCGTATCTCAACGTTATGATATCTTTTATTTCATTGACAAATGTCTTGAGTAGGTATTATCTCATCTCAGGGTTAAGGTTAAGTCAGTACTGATTTTCATACAAACAATATGGTTAAGTAAATGCAAACTGTAGTACCATTATCGGGGAGCACCCAAATATTCCCAAATTTTATTCCGAATATTCGTTTTTGTAAATTTTATTTTTTCCGAAACTTATATAAATTACGCTAGAGCTGTTTTAGATTAAATGCATGATTTAATTGTTGTACTTATTCTCAATTCTTTATTGCTTCCATAAGTTATACATAGTATACAGGTGTTAGGTAACTTATAACTACTAATAAGTAGGTTAGGTTTACTTTGATTTACAAGCGATACTAAAAAATTAAGTCTTCAATCATAACATTGCAACCGGAATTTTTTAAAATTCCGAATTTTGATCAATTCGGAGTTATGACTCTTCGAAGGTAGATATGTAGTATTGGCGCTTGAGTAATATAAATACAAACGATGGAATTAGGTCAAAATTATGATTAGGGATTCCATAGGGGAACCTAATTCATGATTCAGCCTCGCAAATATAGCAATTTAGTGCTGTTTTTACATGTGTAGTGGTGATCGGCACGTCAAAAACTTAATATGTGTAGGAAAATTTCAAATATTTGCATGTATAACCAAGATGGTGTCTGGTTGACAGCCGATTATAAACACTTTTATATTTGCTAAGTCATGGGTTACGCTGGAAGTAAAGAAATCACAAACACTTTAAAGGAAAATCTTACTCGAGATATCTTATCGCCGCCCTTGAAAGAGATAGCATCAAAAAGTTACGGTGCCCATCTGTGGTCTTCATCATCAGATCCGCTTCACCAAATGACACTTTGTGAATGCAAAAATTTAAAGTTACCATTTCTATTACTTAAAACTTACTTGAAAACGTCGCTGATGTCTAAAGCTTACTATAGGGTCGAGGACTATCTATCAGATAAAAATGCTTGGCCTAAACTAAACGGCCAAATAACTTAATAATAACATAGTCATAAAAAATATGTAAACATTGTATATTGTCAAACGGTTTCTGTAGGAGAATGAATCGAAACTTTTTTTTTGTAGTTGTCTTGCATCATCATCGTCAAGTTTAATTTTTATACTTTTTATTTTTTTTCTTACTACTAATTGGTTCTGGTGAAAATCCTGAGCTTTGACACATTTTCCTGCTCAACTACGCGTGAATTTATTTACTTCTTATTGTATGTTATACTCATTGTTTTGTATAATGCTAGGTTAAGTTTTATAATTTTATATTTTAAAAAACGACTGACTGTTGAGTTTCTTGAGGCGTTTCTTCTCAGCAGTGGTCTCTTGCGAAGCGCTGGTAGATTGTTGACGTGTAAAAGTGTCCGTGCGTCCTACTTACTGAATAAACATCTTTTATCTTTTTATCTTTTATCAAATGCTGGATTTGTTATTGAAAATACCAAAATCTTCACGTATATACCTATAATATTTGAGGAGTTCCCTCAATTGCTCATGGACTTCCTCATCAGAGACTGACTTGGTTACTATAGGACCAACTAAGAAGAATATACCCTCTTAAACACAAAAAGAATTCAATGTCGGTCCACAATTGACGGAGTAATCGTGTAATACTCGTAAACATAAAAAAAAACTGACAATCTAATTGAAAACCTCCTTTGTTTGGATTCGGTTAAAAAACGATTTCTATATTTATACATTACATCTGTAACGTATTACCCGAGTCAAATTACCACGTCAACAAAACAAATGGGCTCTGCAAGCCAACTGAATAATTTCACGCCGACTCTTTGTAGAGTGTCCGGACAAGGAGTTCAAAGACTTTTGAGGTATTACGCATTAAATTTATCCCCTGGGAGTAGCGGGTAGGTTAACCCTGATCATGGAAGTACGTGGCAAAGAAATGAATATTTTATATGGATCTTCAGTATAATTTGAATATAGATCACAATAATAGATATGTTCAGTCTTTTAGTTTACGAATTGGGGAATAATTTGTGGTCGCAAGTCGCAACATTTATTACAAATGGACGAAAAACACAGCATAGCATAGGCTTTAGTCTAGGTAAGTAGGTAAGTAAGTAGGATACTTGTCTCGAAATTGCATATGGCTTTGAGTCTTAGATCCTTTTAAAAAAAAATGATGGCTTCATTTCTGTTACGGTGTACTTCGACAATTTCAAATTACTTATAAATAATTCCATGGTCTTGTCTTGTACCCATGATCCCTCATATTATTCGTTCTAATTAGATTCTCTCCTAAGTCAGTATTTACTTAGGTTTTCCAAAATATCCGCGATAAGGGATGTTTTATAATAACACTGAAAAGTTAAATAGGTGGTCCATACCTACTTCACAATGTGGAACGATTTGGTAACGTAAAAAAATGCTTCACACTATGCGTATCTCTTTAATTATGTAGGTATGTAAACTCTTTATTGCACAAAAGTATGAATATTACAACGTTATTATTAAAGTAATGTACAAAGGCGAACTTATCCCTAAATGGGATCTCTTCCAGCCAACCCTGAAGTAAAAGAGTAAGGACAATGCATGGGGTTGGACAAATACAAGTTGGCAACAAAAGTAGCAAAAAGAGATGATGATACTTTTTTAAAAGACCAAAAAAAATACTGGAGAGTATGCATATTTAACTATTAAAGGCATATTTTAACTGTGTAAAATTTGACCAAAAAAAACATGTATGAATTATTACGGTTAAACAAAACAAGCGTTTTAGAAAGATGTTATAAATCCTTTAATAAAAATCATTTCGGCATAAAAATTGTACTTATAGTTGTAGTTTTAACGAAATAACGGATATAGGTAACCTTATTTTAATTACCACCCAGTAATTAAAACACATAAATAACATGTTTAATTATATTTAATACTAAACTAAGACTAAAATATACTACCCCTCTGGAAAACAGGCGTGATTTAATGTATGTATGTATGTAAACTACGACTTACTTGGCTTTTTAACATCTTCCATGCTCACAGTCATGTTTAGAATTAAGATCTGTTAAGTTTGTATTTTATGGTTGGAGACAGTTAACACTTTTACTTTTTGACTTTAATTCCACCGCGCCACAATGAAACCGATTTATTTTAATATTCGCACGTGATCATCCATCGTCTGCTGTCCAATACGATCTGCATGCGGGGTTCGAACGCTTAAATACCAACGACACAATCTGTGACCACTTGGCACAATCACGGATGATAATTCTTTCAGATTTATGTAATTTGTGGGAATCTCCGAGGTGCTTGAGTGGAGACCGCGTCTCGGCAAACGTCAGGTAGGACACCCGGCAAGATGGAGTGATGATTGGTGATGAAAATTGTGAAAGATAGATTTTTTTTTTTGAAATTTTGTATCTTTCCTATAAAACACATGTAATTTTCGATGAAAACAAATTAGAGTTTCATCTAAAAAATACAATCATACACGTATAATACTTGTTTTATATTGTGAATGTTTCATATGAACAATCAAAGGGAAATAATCTTACTTATTAATTTAATTAAACATGTGTGTTATACAATTGAATCAATATCTCGGTTTCATATATGCGAAAAATCCATGGTAAAATACACGTAAAAAAATTAAACGTGCGAAAAATTCCACTGAAGATTCTCAAGGAAAGGTTCTGTACTTTGTTGAAAAATACAGGGGCGTTTGAAAGATACATGTATTTTACAAGTAATTTTCAACGCTAGTGATGAGATGGGGATCGGTGTAGCTGTAGGTTGTATGAGAGAAGCTGAAGATCGGGAGCAGTTGCGTGCATTGGGAGAGGCCTTCGTCAAGTTAATAAAATCTTCTTCGTAATACTGAAACTGTTGTCCGCCAGCATAGTATGCGGCAGGGTAGGGTAGGGTTTAGGTAGGATAGTTGGTAGGATACAGTAGTGACCGTGACCCTACGAAGATTAACCCATTAACCTACCGCCAAAAAGCAGTGTTCGCATTGTTGTGTTCCAGTTTGGGGATAAGACAGCCGGTGAAATGACTAGTATAGAGGCATTCCATCTTAGTCCTCAGGGTTGGCAACGCATTTGCAGTCTTAGGATTGCATTGCAGTCTTGGGAATGCGAATGCCAATGGGTCACAGTTTCCACTTACCATCGGGTGGCCTGTGTGCTCGTTTGTCTACTCTACGCCATAAAAAAAAAGTTAGCGGTCCTGAGTTCGATTCCAAGTCAGAGCAAATTTTTATATGAGGAGCGCGATTTGTTTCTGTGTCCTGGCTGGTTTCTATGTACATATTTATCGTTATCTAGTACCTCTAGTACAAGTCTAGAGCTTAGTTTGGGACTAGGTCAATTAGTCTCTCGATTGTCCCTTGTTTTTTTTTACAGAGGCTAGTGTGTGAGTGTAGTATCTGTCATTCTAGTTAATATAGCTGCCCGGCTCGTACGTACGGCAAGTTATCTCGATTCTCTTGATAAACTGATTGTAACCGTACGAAGATCGTGTCAAATGCAACGATATGTCAAGAATTTAACGAAATCTTAAGAGTGTCTACACCGTCTTTATCACTGTCATCGTGTTTTATGTTTACTAGTATTTTCAGTACTTAAATACTATATATACTACTAATGTTTATATCAGTATGACGATGCTACACATGGCGTAACCAAATGCATAGTCATGGAATAACAGTTGCATAATGAGTGTTTCCATAGTAATAATAGTTTAATAATTAACCATTATATCGTTGATCTAAAAGCCATTTCAATTGTTTAATAATGCTCAAAATAATTATGTATGTATGTAAACTCTTTAGCGCACAAACAGAAAAAACAACCTAAATAAGAAACAGACACAAAGTTGTAAGGTGAACCTATCCCGTCAAGGAATCTCTTCCAGTTATCCTTTGAGCGATTAATTTATTAAAAAATAAATAGGACTAAATACAGTGTACAAATATCGGACTTAATGCCTATTGACATTCTCTACCAAAGCGGTCTCAAGGTCTCGGTCCACATGTTTAGTTTCTAGAGCGCCACAAAGAAACAAACATACAAACAAACAAATATGTATAGACTGCTAAACCCATTACTGTCCTTTTGCGCATTGCGAAAGTCTCAGCAGGAAGTTCATTCATAATTCCTGTAGTAGGCTCCAGAAACCATGGTGGGGGAGGGGGGGGGGGGTTCATGGTTTGAAGTTGAATAGAGCCCCTGATTATTGACTTTCCCGGCGTCGGTTTGGTGTTAGTTGTTCAGGGCCCCTAATATGGCGTTTATCACGTGACAAAGTTTGGATAAGGCATCTGTCACCTTCTGATACGTATATAAGAACGAGAGTGACGGATGCTTTATCCACATTTGACACGCGATATAGACGCAGCCATACTAGGCCCACAGGACGTTTTTTCATGCTAGAAACAATTTGACGATCAGATTCGCTTGTCATATTGACAGCCAAATTTCTTAATTAAACGTAAACTAGTGTGAAGATCAACTTTTAAGAATCTCTCAGTTTAAAAGTCTTATGTGTCTAAAGGTAGAATAACGGACATTTGAAGATTGTGAGGGTAGTTTCAAGTTAAAGCGCGGACGCGGTGACGAAGAAAATCGTACATTGACCTTTTCTGTAGGGCGCTGTATTACAGAGAAAAGGTTTACAATCCATGATGTCAGCAGACAATTTCGCTTTGTGAGCGCGACGGTAATATCATGGTGCGGGTGTGACGGAGACAAAGTACCTAATGCTGAGTCAATGTACGAAATTCTTCGTGGTCGGCGCCCGCGCTTTAGTGTTAAGGTTTTTTTAGTGGTAGGTATATAATATTTTGGTTGAAAAATTATAGGTTCTAAAACTCCCTGTTCTGGTATAAGTTATCTAGGATCTATAAAATCCGATTTCCATACATTTTGAAAATATTGTAGTTACTATTAAATTAGGTTTGTACAATAGTGTAAAGTAAGCGCAATGAGACAAGATAAATAATGTAAACAAACTGACCAATACTGAGTAGGCACATTGGGCTACGCTACCAACTATTGTGTAATGTTTATAATAAAAACAACTCCAATTTATAACAAGAATTTAATCCAACAATTTACAAATATTAAGTTAACTTAACTACATTTTCTTACAACTACTTACATTATTAAGATACTAAATAAGGTGGCTTAAACTCTACTTTAAAACAAGCGACATGTATTTTTGGTCTGCTCATTCTTCAGAGCCACATAAATATTAGATTGTAAAGATCACTTATGTGGCGTTATTTATTATGGACCATATTGTCTATGGCGCTTCCGCCATTATAAACGATGCTCCGATATGATTACAACGTCGCGCGACGTACTAGTGCGGCGTAAGCGCCATCGACAATAATATCTACTTTCATGTCGTTCATAGATAACGCCACATATGTTACACAACCTTATAATATTATTCATTATCTTATTGTGCCTGAGTTAGTGATACTGCTAATTAAAATCGCATTAATTTCTTTCCATTATCGATAAGGTTAACAAAAGAAATATAATCTATTCGTATTATGTTGTTTTTCAACTTCATTTAATTTACCTACCTTCTAAAAAATTAGGTACCTACTTATAAATCGTCTAATGTTACATCGTCAACATAGATGTTTTTATGTGGTAAAATGGTAAAATAAAACGTAGTAATATTTCAATCAGTCACAGGCACAATAAGATAGATACACGAGTTAAGTACCCGTTTTTTTTTATAATGACCCGTTTTAAAGGCTTCTTTAATGTCTTTTTATTCTAGTCTTCATTTCTAGTAAATATTTGGCAAATTACAAAAACGTTGACGTCTTTTATATAATAAAAAACGTAAATACCAATAATTTGCGAAAGAAATAATATTTTAAAAACACTGGCAATTAAATGTGCTATTTCTCAAAACAATCTTCAAATCACCATACGTTGTTAAGATATGGTATATCACAAATGGTTTAGTTTTGCTGTTACACGGTTAACAGTACATGCACAATCATCACTATAATGTCTGGACCCGGTCTTCAGGGATCTTCGTCTGCCAACCCCGAAAACTGAGGATAAGTGTAGGCAGCTGAAGACCCTTACATTACTTTTTCCGTTTTTTCTGTTTCTGAAATAAAAGACACATAAGTACATTTTACTTTGCAAAAAGTCGGCTAATTTTTGGATTTGTTTTACGGCTTACATTAAAAATCCACCCTGTCTATAAAAGAACGAGAAGTTTGACATGTTTTCATTATGTAGATACAGGATGAAAATGAATTAAATGAAATGAAACAATTATTGTCTATCTCCCGGACAACTTGTATATCCTAACTTCAAACCAAGTTTTACAGAAAAGTTGTATTTTAAAGAAACACAAGTAAAACCTATGCTACGATTCGATTTTATGAATCATTAATATAGACCTGGCAAACAGTAACTGAGATACGACATTATAAAACTGGGCAGTTGGGACGCATGGTCTTTCCGATTTTCTAAGCTTGAAATCCCTCAGAACTCCTAAAAACGTTTGTCCTAACACATCGTTTGTCCTAATTTTTATTTGTCCTAAACTGGTTTTCATCTGAGTCAGATTTTTTCCAATTATATCTGCGGTTTGCTTAAGTTAGGGTTGTATTATTATAACAACACTAAAAAGTTTTTAAATTTAAGCTGAAATGGCTTTATGATCAACGAAAATTCGGACATACGATTCATTCATATTACGATTAGGGATTCCATAGGGGAACCGAGAAGAAAGTGATCTATTGAAAATTCCATAGTTTCTTCAAAAGTTAAATGCAGAAGAATAAATAACACAGTCTTACCAGTAGCATTCTCTATCGACTCTTCTCTCGGCGTGCTCTCGTCCCACGACTGCCGCTCGCTGGTGCCGAAGACCACGTAAATAGTGTTGCACACGATGTAGATGAATGAAGACAGATAGAAGACCTTACGCCATTCGTATGCGTCCGTCTGGAACAAAACATACACCGTGTCAGATTATTTTTGGCTGCATTGATCTTATAAGGGCCGGTACAGATAGATAGTTTGAGTACAGTATTGATGCAGTTGACGTAACTGCATCAAAACGAATGAGGGTCAACTACACTCGAACTGCCATTTTGTAGCTGGGTTGTAGTTCAAATGCTATCCATCTGTACGAGCCCTAAGCGAGAAAGAAACACACGACAATTCTTTACTCCAGCGGCACTCTTCTACTCAGGAAATCCATGTTGCTTTTTATATGTTCAGATATTGTTTTTAACACAGTTGCTAATAATGGCGAGTAAATTAGAGCTAATATAACGTTGAGAATACGATAACACTTCAAAAGCAATATGGTTTTGCAGAGTAAAATACAGCTTCTGAATGATAAGTTTTATAGGGCCTTCATTCTACTCCGTAAAACAATATTGCTTTGACATAGTTATTCCCAGTAGAATAGAGTTCCGGTTTTAGTGTTTTTTTTCGACACTAATAATACGAGTATACAGTAGTCCAAATTGTACACTAGACCTCTGGTTAACAGTGGGCTTTAAGTAAGCAGGTTTGAACTCTTGGATCCGCTATTGGTACAAGTACAAGTGAAGTTAGTAAAAGTGTGTTAAAAACACTCATCAATATTAAGTAAGTAGTTAACAAAAACTATGGCGAGACGATTAATTACCTATCTAGAATTAACCCTAAATAGAATGGTAAAAAAATATTGAATTTGGAGGTTTCGAATAGCAAATATTTACTTTTCGACAGCTTGCGCTGTGGCAAAACTTGATTACTTAAAGGTTTGCTCATTACGACCTGTCAGGCGCAAATCTTCATAGGTACCTACTTTAAGCTATAAATTCGAATAATAAAATACAAAATTACATACATACATAAAGTCACGCCTCCATTTTCAGAGTGGGGTAGGCAGAGAAGGTCGCTAGTAGAATGACTAGGTCGTAAATGACTGACTCGCAAAATGACCACATCGCTTGTAGCCTACATCTCAAAATGTCCGAGTCGCAAAATGACTACTTTCTTTGCGTAACTAGGTAGGTTAGGTTCGTTAGGTTACTTTATATGCCCGAAGGGCAAATTACCTAGAAATAGGAGCCCCGCCGTGCGGGGCTCCGTCGACTGTACTTAAACAATGATAAAATGAAAAAACCACTGTGTCCATTTTGCGACTCGGACATTTTAAGATATAGGCTACAAGCGATGTGGTCATTTTGCGAGTCAGTCATTTTACGATTCCGTCATTCTACTAGTGACCCGGCAGAGAGAGTTACCTACAACTCTAAAAACTGGTTGACTATTCCGTGACCACATTTTGCGCAATCAGTTAAGATGTTTACCAGCTTACTAGTGACAGGTTGCAAGCCCATCGCCTAACAGTACTATATGCCTTTATTCCCTTAGTCGCCTCTACGGGAAGACATGGAGTGGTACCATTATTCTAACCACTCGGATGAAAATACAAAATTAAATACATAATTATTGAATGTCCCAGAAGCGGTTGTAATGATTGAACGAAAATAACGGAAACCGTGTGCGTCCAGAAACCGATCTGTCAAGTTGTCATGTTCAGGAAAACTCGGTTTCGACACGATCTACGTGATGCTTTTTGTTAATACAAAATAGAGTAGTTTGAAACCCTTAGCTTTTTACTGTGTTAGAAATTAAATAAATTAATATCAGCGTACACTCTCACACAAATTGACTAAAATCCAAACTAGGACCAAGTTTTATGGGGAGACAACAATATAAAAACTTACGTAAAGAAATACATACTTAAATACAAAGAAAACATCCATGACTCAGAAACAAATACTACTCATGCTTAATTGCTGATCAATATTACCCATACCACATTATTTTTATTTTTAGATTCTTTTCATTCCACATTTTAGTATGTTCCCAAGAAAAAAGGTCTAAATGAGTTCGATGAAGTCGTGACCAATTTTTTTATACCTCATCCTTGATGATAGCGCCGGCCGCCAGCGGAGCGATGATGGAGATGATGTTAGCGGTTCCGTTGGTGATGCCCAGCATGGTGCTGGCGAAGTTAGGAGACATGTCCAAGTGCACCAGCTGGAAACACAGCATTTATCTTATACCATATAGTCATCCGCCAAGGGAAGACCAGCGGCTGGCTTAACAGAGAGCCCACCGTCTGTCCTGACTTTAAAGATCTTGAGAGAGTGTTTTGGACTGTTATAGCTTGAACGTTGTTTTTTTTTTGTGACGACCGATTTACTAACTTTCTTTTAAGAAAGTAAAATAAAAAAGCGGCCAAGTGCGAGTCGGATTCGCGCATGTAGGGTTCCGTACCACTATACATCTAAATAAATGTATTTCTTTATTCTTTATTATATTGGAGTGGATTGAATGAAAGGTAAAATGCGGTTTACGATTTATAACGTATTAAAAAAAAAACTAATTAAAGAAAAATGGGTGCCCTAAAGAAACTTTAATTTCTTAATGCTTTTTAGGGTTCCGTAGCCGAATGGCAAAAAACGGAACCCTTATGGATTCGTCATGTCTGTCCGTCCGTCCGTCCGTCTGTCCGTCCGTATGTCACAGCCACTTTTTTCCGTAACTACAAGAGCTATACTGTGGAAACTTTGTAAGTAGATGTATTCGGTGAACCGCTGAACCGCTTTAAGATTTTCATACAAATATAGAAAAAAAACAATAAATTTTTGGGGTTCCCCATACTTAGAACTGAAACTCAATTTTTTTTTTTTGATCAAACCCATACGTGTGGGGTATCTATGGATGGATAGGTCTTCAAAAATGATTTTGAGGTTTCTAATATAATTTTTTTCTAAACTGAATAATTTGCGCGAGAGACGCTTCCAAAGTGGAAAAATGTGTGTCCCCCCCCCCCCCCCCGTAACTTCTAAAATAAGGGAATGATAAATGTAAAAATAATATATGATGTACATTACCATGCAAACTTCCACCGAAAATTGGTTTGAACGAGATCTAATAATTAGTTTTTTTTTAATGCGTTATAAATCGTAAACCGCATTTTACCTTTCATTCAATCCACTCCAATATAATAAAGAATAAAGAAATACATTTATTTAGATGTATAGTGGTACGGAACCCTACATGCGCGAGTCCGACTCGCACTTGGCCGCTTTTTTATTCTGGTTGTTTCGTAAAAATGGTAAATTATCAAGCGCAAAATTTGGTATGGTTATTTTACATTACAAACCATAATTTGTACTTTAAAATGTTCAAAATCGAATTTAGATTGTAATATAATAATAATTACCCGTCGGTACGGGAGACCGACTGGTGCCTGAGCTTTTTTACTTAATTTGTAATAGTTGTTTTTTTTTTCTTCTTTGATTTCTTTACGTAGTAAATCAGGACCAAATACTTTCGCTCATCGCAGAAATATCCGCCCTTACCGGGATTTGAACCCGTGACCGCCAGCTTGGTAGGCAGGTCATTATCAACTAGGCTAACGAGTCCTATAAATGCCAACGAAGAGTTACCATGTATCCGGTGTAGTATCCCGCGTTTAGTCCCACGACGAGGGACAGTAGTCCCACCGCCAAGTAAATGTTGCCAGCCGGGACGTACGCCAGGCCGATCAGGAATATAGCGGGCCCGTAGTGACCTGGGAACCGATTAAATAAATTGGAATATGATACCTATTTATTATCTAGCCGCGATTAGAAAGGGATTGGAGGTGACAGTTTTACTATATACTTACGTCAAAGTGCATATGAATTGACAGCTATTCCAATCCGAAACTTATCGCGGTTTCATCACGTTTCATGAGCATTTTGAATCTAACAGCCTTTCTGATGTTTTTGAAATTGCATTTCTTGAATTACAAATTTAAAAACAACCGGCTGACGATAGCACAAAATGGCAAACAAAACACGTTTGTTATATGGAAGTCCCCTTTAATAATTATTTTATTTTAATAGAATTATTTAATATTCTGACAACTAAATATTCTGTGAATTTTTTAACCGTCTTCCTCTCGCCGTTATATCGAGTAAAAAACCACACAAAGAGCCACAAAAGATTAGCAATAGCCAAAGCGGCACACAAGCCCCCCCCCCCACCCCCTCCCCACCTCAAATAACAATAATAATCTGAATACTAACCAATGCTGTTGCTTATTTTCCTGGTGGCCGTGATGCTAAGCCAACCCTTGGCCAGAACGTAGTCCGACAAGATCCCCACGGGGAAGCTGAGGAGGTATATGCAGATGTAGGGAAGCGCTGACAAAACTCCGTTCTGCAAACAAACATAGGTCTCATATTATATCTATATATCTTTTGAACCGTAAGATACGACTTTTTAAGTTTAGGCCGGACGGACTAGCGTAGGTATATTAATAAATATGGTCCCGTTAGGCTACTTTCTGGTACGGAACCCTAAATATCTAACTGATTCTTTGAATGGTACAATCTAATATGGAAATCGGTTGAACTATCTACTATTAGGTTTAGTTTAGTTTAGTTTATTTATTCATCAATGTAATATTACAATATTAATTGCATTGCATGTCAAAAAATACGAAATTACATTGAGATCGTCAAACATAAATACTAATAATCAAAGAATACAAAAATAAATAATAATTATAACAACAACAATTTCGCATCTAATAAAATGGTTACTCGTTCGATGTCAATAATAATGTACAAAAATTAATAAAGTCAACACAATAATAAAATAAATTTACATTTTCAGTTCCATATATTTATCCACGGAGTATAATGGATTATCCAATAAAAGGTTTCTCAGCTGATGTTTAAATGCTTCGTCGGATTGTACATTTTTAAGTTTGGTAGGTAGACGCTCATAGTACGTGGGACCGATGACACGCGGGTTCTATTTGAAGATATTCTCATCAATATTTTTATTTCAAACATGTAAACAGGTATAGCATCAGTATTAAAATGGGCCAAATGTTGCCAATAACAATATTGGGTCACGAGTGACATCACGTAAAAAACCCGTCTATATCATTGCGAAATTGGGAAATGAAATACGTGACGTGAAAACCAATCACTGCTGCATTGACGCTCGAATGCATGGAATCAGGGAATCAGTTAAATCAGAGTCAACGGTAGCCTAATTGCTCTTCCAATCCCCGTTTTTTCATCGTGCTTTAAACACAAATCATGATAGACTTTGCGACATTTATATAGTTTTTAATGATCTAAAATGTATCCTTTACAGGAGCACTCTTTCACGGAACAAGAACATACTCGTAATAGATGTAGTTTTTTTACGAGCATATTCTTGATATACTAACTGCTTGGTGACAGGAAAACGGTCACGTGCCAAAAATAGTACCTTCTAGAGTGTGCACAAAAGGCCTGCTGTAATAACCTAGATTTCATTGTTCAATCCTGTTTTCTCGACCCAATTCCCGGTAACTATGATCATTATTAGTGCATTTTACCTAAGTTCATCCAAGAAAGCAAGTTATACAACTATTCAACATTTTTACTTGATTGCTTTTACGGTTCTGCTGCTGAGAAAAACAGCTGTGACATAAAGATACAGGTGCAGGTTCCGTACCCAAACGATGCCGACGGGACCCTATTACTAAGCCCCCGCTAACCGTCCGTCCATCCGTCTGTCTGTCAAACGATTTTACCTCATAACTCATAAACCTTAATACACTCGCTATTTATAAGGCGGCGTCTCCACCAGAGCTGTACGACGAAGCTTAGCGGTATGCGAGTAAATTCCACCAATAGGGTAGTGTGGCTAGTAAAACAAAATAATCCAGTTGGTGGATTTTTGCACGGAACTCCGCTTAACTGCCTCCAACAGCTGATGGAAACGCAGCCTAATATTAGTATAGAAGTATAGATAATATCGTACCGTTTTGATGTCGACCCCTAGGACTTGGCTCATGTAGCTCGGCATCTCGGTCATCAGAGTCCAGAAGCCCCAGTTCTGGCCGCAATGCACGATGATCAGGCTGATGAAGGGGACCGAGGTCAGGAGGGCCTTCCATGGGGTTGCGAATGTCTGGAATTAAGAAGAGTTTTCAGATACCTGGTGATGTTCAAATTACCATGACCTCAAGAATAAAGCCTGTATAAATTTGACGGTTTGGTTAGGGTTGTTTTTTGTATATTTTTTTATATAGCATAGAGAAGACAAACGAGCACACAGGCCACCTGATGGTAAGTGGAAACTGTGACCCATAGCCATTCGCATTCACAAGACTGCAATGCAATCCTAAGACTGCAAATGCGTTGCCAACCCTGAGGACTAAGATGGAATGCCTCTATGCTAGTCATTTCACCGGCTGTCTTATCCCCAAACCGGAACACAACAATACGAACACTGCTGTTTGGCGGTAGGTTACTGGATAAGATGGTGGTAGCGATCCGGACGGACCCTGCACAAGGTCCCACCACCCGCAATGGCAAGGGCACATGAGGGGTCATGCCACCTGATGGTAAATGGGATCTGAGACCCATAGACAATTGAAACCTCAAGACTACAATCTCAAAACTGCATTCCTAAAGACTCCAAAAGCATTGCCAACCCCGAGGACTAAGATGGAATGCCTCTATGCTGATGATATCGTCGGCTGTTACCACACTAGAACTTTGAAGAAGCTTGGTGTGTATTTTTGTTTTCTCGCCTTTAAAGGGGTTTGGGTAAAAGTGTTGTCATTTGAAAAAGTCAAACATTTTCAAGGTGAGCGGCCATTAGTAAAAGTGGTAAATTATGATCGAAAATAAACATGTTTGTTATGTAATGTAATACTCTTAAGTGCATCGGAGCCGAGATATTTAATATTCTTACCTAGGTGTACTTTTAGTACCAAAAACACTACACAGGTTTAGTACACTTAAATCTTAAATATCTCGGCTCCGAATTTATTAAACGCCATAAATTATATGTATCTATGTGTATTTCAAGGTCCTCTAAATAACTATGCAAAAATCATGCGTGGCCGTAGAAAAAAAAATGACAATATTCTTCGAACAAATATACCCAATGCTCTTTCTAAGAACAATTAAGAAACACCTAATCTAAAGATGGTCTTACCTTATGCCCACCAACATGGCCCAACGAATTCTGAATGTACAGCCTCTCTTCCTTACTGATCATCTTCGAGGTTTGAGGCTCGGAGGAGCCGATAAGCAGGTAGATGATGGTCCACAGGGCCCCGCAGCCGCCGTTGACGTAGAAGATGTACTCCCAGCCAAAGGAGTCGGCCAAGAATCCAGCAGACATCAGCTCAACAGCTGTTCCAAGTTGAGCTCCTGCGAACAATAATAAGAATAAATAGGGAACTTATGAAAATATCTAAAACCTTCGAAAAAATTATTACCGGGGGTCGAACCCAAGACTGCTCACATTTCACGCACGGTTCAGATACTTTTATTATATCTAACTAGTACATTATTTTAAATAGTATTAATTTGTATTTATATCAGTAGGAAAGTTTGGGTAAGTCATGAAAGTTTTATGTGTTCCTACAACACTTAAACCCCGACCCGCCCTCGCTTCGCTTCGTTTTATGTGATTGTGTGATATAGCCTAAAGCCTTTCTCGATAAATGGGCTATCTAACACTGAAATATTTTTTCAAATCGGACTAGTAGTTCCTGAGATTGGCGCGTTCAAGCAAACGAACAAATAAAAAATCAAACTCTTCAGCTTTATATTGTTAGTATAGATGTGATTCGGACTAATACTAAATTTGTCACTACTTGTAAGAAATTAAAAGGACTTATTTATCATTTTCGAACGCATAGCAACAACATATTTTTACATAACCATAAACTCATCCACGTTATGGCTTCTCCACATTTATTACATATTATTTTTTGACGACTGCCAATATCTTCCGAGTCTCTGTTTACCACGGAACATAAACATTTAACGAGGGTCCTTGTCATTCTAATCACTTATCTTTATGCTGTTTCAAATGAATGTTATTTACGCTTGTATTGTTGCCCGACTTCAAAAGAGGACGAGGTTCTATGTTCTGATGGGTTCTTTTTTATTTCACCGATTTCTCGGACAATTGTGGAACTCAAAACAGAGGGTATAGATTTGGTCAGTGATATACCACTTTTGAGACCGTTAAATCAGGACTTTGCTGGAATAAAGTATCACGATTTGCTAATGGTCACGATGTGGTGGTGCCCTCTAAATTTCAAGATTTCCTACTTTGCGATTACGTGGATGACAATAAATGCATCATTGTTTTCTGTGCTAAAAAAGATAAAAGATAAAAGATATTTATTCAGTAAGTAGGCCGCCCGGGCACTTTTACACGTCAAGAATCTACCAGCGCTTCCCAAGCGGAGACCACTGCCGAGAAGAAACGCCGCAAGAAACTCAGCAGTCAGTCGTTTTTTAACCATATTTAATACTACAATGATACTACTTAGTCTAGCATTATACATATAAAGCTATAAATATTAAATTAAATATAATATTAAATATCATGCGTAGTTCAGCATGAAAACATGTCAAAAATATAACGAAAGAGATAAAGAACGATAAAGAGAGAAAAAGGAAAAAAAAGAAGAAACAAAAAACACAAGACAACAAAATAAAAGTTTGATATGTTTTCCTACATCATCATCGGTAATAATAATGTAACTAATAATCAAATTGACTTATAAAATGTAATATTTTATGAATAAATGTTTGAATTGAATTGAATTGGTGTCCCCTAGACAAACCACTTTGCAATTTTACAATTTTACAAATTATGAATGACTAAGTCAATCTTTGAATGACAATCCTAGTCACTTCACCAATCGATACGATACAAGTGCTAGACATACAAGGGCTCAATACCGAAATTTGTTATACCAGCCTCCCTGCCGAAAAGTTATTTATAAAAACAATTGCTACAACATGTGTATAACCCTTTATAACACTTTGCCTGATGACCTTAAATTAGAAAATAAGAACTCGTTTAAAAATAAGTTGACAAAATGGCTAGAGGATAAATGTTTTTATAGTGTAAAAGAATATTTGGCAGTTGACATAGGCAATTAATTCATTATTTGATATTTTTATAAATATAGGGACTTGATATATATTGACATGTTACAAATTGACGACTCGGAGAATGTTAGCTTAATATTGTGTTTGATACAGGTTGTCGACTTTAACGTTTATGGAGAATAAGCGTAATAATTTGCACACCTGCATGCAGGTTGAATATGCAGAAACAAACTAAGCCCTAAGATCCTCTCATGTTACCATATTCTGGCAAATAAAGAAATTTTGATTTTGATTTGATTTTGATTAAGTTTCGGGTTAAGGCCAAACATTTTTATCTCGATGGTCCCTAGGTAAATCATCGAAAGTCATTTTGGGCACTTTTCAGTACAGCATTTTGAAGTTGGTTTATGGTATAAATCTGAAAATATAAATATTACATTGATGTTATATATCCAAAATAACTAATAAAAAAAGCTTTTATCTTGCGGCATATTTGTTTTAAGGAAAATTATATTAGTTTTCTGGAAATTTGAGTTTCGATAGCATACGTCGTGATAAAGAGAATTACATGTATCGAAACTGCCACTTTAGATTTTTTACGCCGGTATTATTATTAAAAGTCTTATCGAAAATGGCAGCTTCGATTATTTACTTCGACAGTAGCACTGCGGTAGCTAACGAAACTGGTAGTGTCGATAATTTACGCCGCAAAAAATATCTCTATTTTAGTGGTTTTACCAGTTTCGATATAAACGCACAGTGTTTTAAGACACTGTTACTAAACAGTGTCTTAAAACACTGTGTACTTAAATGAAATCTGTAATGAGTACTTAAATTAAATCAGTATAGTTATGTTAATGCAAATCTTTATTCGGAAAAACCACTCTTTCTTTTAAAAATCAGACTTTTAAATCACCGTCATCATCACTGCTTGAATTATTAAGTCTTATTATTTTATGATTACTGCCTAGGGTAAATCAAAACAGTTCTCAACAAACTACAGACTCATACCATACAACATAAAATGTTTCAAAATGCTCTGTTACTAAACTAAAATACTTCTTAAAAACTCTTTATTGCACCGTATCTAGGTATACTTATGAAAAAAGAACTGTTTTGGCTGACTAATTTCAAGCAAAAAAGGAAATATATTCTAATCAGAATGGTCAACCTTATCACCAATGATTGTACTGTAATTAAAATTTAAAAAAAAATTATGATATTCTTTAGGTATCACCCCCGATTGACATAAAGAAATAAGATCTTTATATTTGACATCTGTAATAGTTAGCGTGTTAACATCCGATCTCTTCCACGTCTTGAAGTAGTGATAACTGTGTTTAAGCCAAATTACTCACCCTTTAAGTCGTTCTTTAAGAAAAGACAATTCGGTACACCATTTTCTACTCTGACCTCTTTGACTTGTTCTACGTTAAATTAACATTTGTCGTATCTCTATTGCATTTGCGTCCGCCTAACAATGGTGTATAATCAAAAACATCCGAAGAGTTAATTCGATTACGTTGTAAGGCTGTTTGCGGTTTTAGTCCACCTTATTATTGCGTACCAACTGGTCAGGAGTAAAAATCATTTTCCCTTTAGACTCTTTTTCAATAAGAGCGTGGACACTGTCACCCCATTTTGTGTATGATTTTTATGATTTCTCCAAAAACCTGTGCGTAATGTCAACATTAAATTTTTGTGACAAGAACATTATACGTCGAGTACGCAACTCGATTTCTATTTTGACCTGAGCAATTATTTGACCAAAATATAAACCGTTTTGCCACTTTATCTATAAGAGTTTTTGTGAAGGTGAGCAGTTGCTCACTTCATTTGCTCCCCTTTTGGCTGTGCATTCTGTCCACATATAGCAGAAACCCTTTTTGTTTGCTAAGTCGAAAATTGTAAAAGTATAAATCAATAATTTTCGCTTATAATTCAGCAGTCTAACATCTCCATGTGGATAATTAAAAAAACATTGAAAGTCAAATGTAGCACAAACAATTTTGGGTGATTTTAAAACTACCATTTTGTCACCTGCTTTAAATTCTCTTGCTTTTTTTGATCTTCTTTGAGCTGAGACGTTGAAAATGCATGACATTTGTCGCAAATGTCTTTCTTTGGGATATAGAATGCAACGTTCATGTGCTCATTCACTATGTCAGTGTACTGACGTGGTGTGAGAGCTTTACTGTCATAGTTTTGCAGCTGATCCCATTCTTTGTACAAGGAAAACATTTTTTTGAAAGATAAGTTATTATTCAGATAGACTTTACTACTACTTTCACGCGTATAGTGCGAAGGGACCGGTTAAAATGAAGATACGTGGTCACATACACTTTTTACCATTTCAGCAGATATTACGACAAGATGGTTATGGTACTTTCCTCTTTCATCAGGTAAAGTATCTAATTCCTTCTCGGTGATAGGGGTAAAAAATACTTTGTAGTATGTGGTCGCCGGGAAGGGCCCTCGGTAGTAATGCATTTTTTGCTTTCGGTAAATTTGTTTACATTTACCCACTGCTGAGTATGTTCCCCTTACTTCCAAAAATTGGTTAATATTCTTCGCTGTGTGTCGGTATCTAATTTATCGTATCGTAACATTTTAATATACACGTAGAACTATAATCCGGGCGCATTTTTTTTCTTCTATATCTTAGATAGTTCTTCGTCGATCTATTCCCTCGAGGGCGGCCCACACTGCACCTCCGTAGGTACAAGGTGCGGGTAGTGGAGAATCTGAGACAATATTTTATTGACATTTGCCTTAACATAGAAACTATTATAACGGGTTGGCTTAAAGTAATGAGATTTTTTTTTCTCATTTTTTTGTTATTAAATTACTTGTTTAGGTTATATAGCTTTTTATCATATACAAATAAACTAAAACCAGCATGATAATCCATCATTATAATAAAGAAAACCTCGCCCATTTAAAAAAAATCGCAGGTTTCTTCTTACCGTTTTCATCATACGTTGGACAACATTTTTTTTTATTTTTTCAGTTAATTCTTTGCTTTTATACCCGGCGCTTCAACTGTGTATGTGATTTCGCTTCCGGCCCATCACTGTAAACTACTCTACTGAGAATTACCAAAAAATCCTCCATTGGACGAGCTACACCGACGTTCGGACGGTTTGAATCCTTCGATACGAAATGAACGTCACGCTTTTTTAGTCAATTCTGGGTGCTCCCTGCATAGTGATACTTTCTTCGCAACTTCTTGCACTTCTTGGAATTTCTTCAAGCTGTATGTCGGAATATTTGAGTGTTTTTTGACGCTTTAAGTGTAGAACATTGTATTTCTTTAAAATATTCCTTACTCACCAACGGGAAACAGCATATTTTACAGCTAACTTATCTGGGACTCATCCACTTTGTTTTGTGCAAACTTTGCCATTTTCCTCCGGTTTCAATGATTAAGAATGGGTGATCTTCCCGTTTTTGGTAAATCTTTAGTCCTAATACCAAATTCCCACCGCTGGATCAAACATTAAATTGTAGATGGGGATACATTTCAGCTTTGAAGTGAGAGACCACTTCAGATTTTTCACGTCGTCCAAGTAGGCGATAGACATGTTCACGTAATGACTTCCTTGTGGACATTTTTTATTAACACAGCTAATCATTATTTGCCTTTTTAACAATAATTGACATATTTTCTATTTATTATAGCTGTCAAAATCCTTTTTGTATTATTTTTTTGCCTGCTATTGTCAATTGAATACCTTCTCATTACTTTAAGCCAACCCGTTAGTAGTGTTGATAAGTATATCTAACTAACATTAAATACTAAAAATAGTATTAGTAGTAGTAGATAATACTTATCAACAGGTACTAAAACTAGTACAAAATGATAGTTTGATATACTTGTCAACACTACTATATCAGTTTCTTTGTTAAGGCAACTAATACCAACATTTTAAGGAAAAATAAAACAGGAACTTACCTGGCAATTTATCGAAACTCAGAATAAAATTACGATAATATCAGCGTAAAACATTGAAAATGGTAGTTTCGATATAAACTCAATCTTAAATTTCGAGGTACAATATCGAATCTGCCAGTTTTGATACAATGTTTACGGTAAATTCCAACGTACAATATTGAAACTGGCAGTTTCGATACCAAGTGAATAGTAAATTCCAACGTAAAATATTGAAACTGACAGTTTTGATAATTTACGCCGGTAATAATGCAGGCTTGTACGACGTAAACTATTGAAACTGTTAGTTTCGTCTCGCTTGCACGACAATTATTCCCACTTAAACAATCGAATGTGAAACTTTCGATGATGTACTACGAAAATTTTACATATTTTCGAGGTTTTACGACTCAAAAATCTGCTTAAAAGTAAGAATTTTCTCTTTTTCTTTTCGGTGGTGTAAAATATGGGTTAAAAGAAGTAGATTACACGAATAAAAAAAAAACGGCAATTTTGACTTTCGATGTTTTACGTAGGGGCCATCGATCTGTTAGATAGTCCTCGACCCTATTAGTATGCTTTAGATATTAACGACTTTTTTAAGTAATTTTTAAGTGCTGGAAAGGGTAATGTTAAAACTTCGTCAGGTAATTTATTATAGAAATGAATGCATTGACCAACAAATGATTTATAATATACCTACACTACGGACGCGGAATTTTCGGATAGTAATTAAAATAAACATAACGATATAAACATAACGTGGTGGTAAAATTGCTATATTTGAAGGTTAGTTAACAAACGGTAAGGACTCCGAATCTCACTGCAAAAAAACCATAAAAATGAAGGGTTTCCTGGCCAGCTTAAGCCTATGCCGTGTGGATAGAAGTGGACCCTTAAACTAGTTACCTGCATAAATCAGAGTTCCCAGTCGACTCTTCTCCTCCAAAGGCACCCATTTTCCAATTAGGTTGTGCATGCTCGGGTAAATAAAGCCTTGAGCCAGACCCTGCAAGACTCTGCAAGCGCAGACAGCTTGCCAGCCACCCTAAAACAAAAAAAATAAGAAATCACAAATACTAGTAGAGCTAGAGTTTGAGTAGACTTAGAATTAATCACCTAGTGCTAGTAAGTAGTATTGTACTATCAAGTAAATTTTGACGACGCGATAGCTTAGTTGGTAGTGACCCTGCCTACGAAGCTAGAGGTCCTGGGTTCAAATCCCGGTAAGGGCAGATATTTGTGTGATGAGCGTAAATATTTGTTCCTGAGTCATGGATGTTTTCTATGTATTTAAGTATATATTTCTCTATATAAGTATTTATATCGTTGTCTAGTACCCATAGTACAAGCCTAGAGCTTAGTTTGGGACTAGGTCAATTGGTGTGACATAGTCCCCCTGATATTATTATTATTATTATTAAATAAGAGTCATCATAACGTTGACATGACGATCGCATGAAAATCTAGAGATTACAAATACCACTACATGACTCTGTTAGACTAAGTATTAATAACTATTAATAATACAGCCCTAAGGCTGCGGCTCCACTAAGGCTTCGACGAGCTGAGCGGAGCGGAGCATTGTAGAATTTGCGGGTGGTAGGACCTGGTGCAAGGTCCGTCCGGATCGCTACCACCATCTTATCCATTAACCTACCGCCAAACAGCAGTGTTCGCATTGTTGTGTTCCGGTTTGGGGATAAGACAGCCGGTGAAATGACTAGCATAGAGGCATTCCATCTTAGTCCTCAGGGTTGGCAACGCATTTGCAGTCTCAGGATTGCATTGCAGTCTTGTGAATGCGAATGTCTATGGGTCACAGTGTCCACTTACCATCAGGTGGCCTGTGTGATCGTTTGTCTGCTCTATGCCATAAAAAAAAAAAAAAAGAGGCCTTGAACGTTGAACATCGTCCGTGACGCGGTAGAAGGAATTCGATTTGTCAACGGTTACACTGACGGTGCGAGTATGTTTCCACAAACCTACAATTCTTTTGTAAAGTACAAACACAAATACATTGGTATTTGTCAACGTCATCATAACATAGGTTATCTCAACGCCAATCATCGACACTTACGGAAAATCTTAGATGATACAGTATTTTTTCTCGATAACGCGTCTGAAATCTTCCTCTTGTGACTGATGCATGATTTGATGATAGCTCGCGATTGTAAAATTGCACTTGGTTTTGATAGCTGAAATTACTGTAATTTTATAATCCTCTTGTATAATGCATGAGATTTGAAACACCAGTTTAAATCGTTGCAACAAGTACTCTGTCTGTTCTACTTTTCGCCACATTGCTTTTAACATGTTATTGAATAGTTTCATTTTAGGTTAACCGTCTTTAGGATTGCAGTTTTGACATTGTAATCTTGAGAATGCAAATGTCTATGAGTCTCAGATCCCAGTTACCATCGGGTGGTATGACGGCTCATGTGCCCTTGTCATTGCGGGTGGTAGGACCTTGTGCAGAGTCCGTCCGGATCGCTACCACCATCTTATCCATTAACCTACCGCCAAACAGCAGTGTTCGTATTGTTGTGTTCCGGTTTGGGGATAAGACAGCCGGTGAAATGACTAGCATAGAGGCATTCCATCTTAGTCCTCAGGGTTGGCAACGCATTTGCAGTCTTAGGATTGCATTGCAGTCTTGTGAATGCGAATGTTGAACCGTTGTTCATTAGGTAATCTATACAAGCGAAACATTTGCGCGACTTTGAAAGAAGCAGATCATAAGACTTACTAAACTAATTTTGGCTAAGATGCTGTCTCGAGACAAGATTGAAATCGACTACAGTGCGTTTCCAAAGATCCTTTCTTCCTCTCATCGTGAAGCTATGGAATGTAATAACAGGAACTAGGTTGGGTTCCTGCGGGCAGCGTGAGGGTGTAGGAGGAAGTAATACATACATACATACATACATAAACTCACGCTTTTATTCCCAGAGTGGGGTAGGCAGAGCTACAGAATTACCAACAACTCTAAAAACTCTGTAACCACATTTTGCACACTTAGACTAAGATGTTTACCAGTGTATTAGTGACAGGTTGCAAGCCCATCGCCTAACAGTAGGTACTATACGCATTTATTCCCTTAGCCGTCTCTTACGACATCCACGGGAAGACATGGATTGGCACTATTCTAACCCGGCAACCACACGGGGAAGTAATACCACTTGCCATGAACAATCGAAGACACTCTTTATTAGTGGATGATAGTATTTTTACATGTTAGATTTACGCTGAGACAGGCAATATGCGATTATGTTACAGTAAGCTATTGTGCTACTGTACAACACTGAAAATGGCCAATCGCCATACTTTACCTCTCCAAGTTCCCTTGAGGAATGATCCACGGCGTTTCCTCAGCACTACGACATGTCCTCCTTTAAAAGTGGCTTAAAAAGCGTATTCACTGAAAGGCAACAACTTCCCTGTGCCTGTGCTGATGTTTATGGGTGACGGTGACTGGTTGCCATCAGGTGGCTAGTCTGCTCGTTTGCCTTTTACGGCTATTAAAAAAAAACAATTGTCTTTAACTTGACATTGTGTTTGACGAATCTCGAGAAAAGCAATTCAGCCAAAATTAGTTAACTATCACGGACGCACTCAGAGTCAGTTAATGACGACTAAAAGCCGTATTAATAAACTCATCTCAGCTAAGATGCTCGTCACAATATACGTCAAAATAACTGTCAAGCCATAGAAAACTGTCATTTTTGACGCATCTTCAGACGGGTATTGCAGTCAAGATTAGTTTTTAAATACGGCCCTTAGTCGGTCTTTATTGACGATTTGTCATACACAAGTTTGTAAAAGGTAGAATACTGCCACTCCATGTCTTCCCATGGATGTCATTAGAGGTGACTAAGGGAATAAAGGCTTGTAGTACTGTGAGGCGATAGGCTTGCAACCTGTCACTAATACGCTGGTAAACATCTTAGCCTAATTGTGCAAAATATGGTGACAGAATTATCAACAAGTTTTTAAAGTTGTAGGTAATTTCTTAGCTCTGCCTAACCCACGCTGGGAAAAGGCGTGAGTTTATATGTTTGTACGTTGTAAAAAACAAATACTTACATATTTAGCAGCAGCTGGTAGAATCAAGCAGACGAGAGAGTTGCAGCCAACACTGATGGTGACCAGTATGTTCCCGCCGTACTTGTTCGCCAGGATACCACCAGGCACCTGCAGCACCAAGTAGCCCCAGAAGAAGGAGGACAGGATCACGCTCTGCGTCTGCATGTTCCAGTCAAAACTCTGAGGAAGAAACCACTTAGTTAATTTTTATTTATTCAAATCAAATAAATAAATAATAATAATAAATATGAAGGGACAATCTCACACCAATTGACCTAGTCCCAACGTAAGCTCTTGGCTTATACTATGGGTACTAGACAACGATATAAATACTTGTATAGAGAAATATATATATATACTTAAATACATTAGAAAACATCTATGACTCAAGAACAAATTTTCGCGCTCATCACACAAATATCTGCCCTTACCGGGATTCGAACCCAGGACCGCTAGCTTCGTAGGCAGGGTCACTACCCACTAGGCCAGCGCGTCGTCAAAAAATCAAATCAAATCATATTTATTTGCTAGAACACAGTATTACATACAGCAGACGTTCAAGAATTAAGAATCCATTGTGTTCAGCGTGCATGCAAGCGTGCAAATAGAAGTAGTTAGTGTAAAAAAAAAAATATATAAATCTAAAATACAATTATCAATTACAAATAAAAACATACAAATTATAATTCAATAAATATTAACATTCATAAACATTCCGTAAAAACACAATCATTAATCATTAGAAGTAAAATAGTCATTCATGTAATGTGTTACATTTTTAGGATTCCCTTAGTCTCTCTTACTTGGTCTTGGTTTAAATATAAAGCTTGGTGATACATTATTATTAATCACGCCGACAAAGTTGTGAAACAAAAAAGTTTAAAAAACAAAAACCCGCGTTCAAAAGCAAGAAATTACTTCTTTTACGGCTTGTTTAGAGCCCTTTCACACTAGCTTTTTGCCGGCGGTTTCTCGGCGGAGCGGACACGCGACCGGAACGCTGCAGGCACGCGACCGGAACGCGGCGTGATTATAATAAGAACTGCAACACGCAGCGTGCACGATGCGATTTGCGCGATGATTGCGCGTGCCTGCAGCGTTCCGGTCGCGTGTCCGCTCCGCCGAGAAACCGCCGGCAAAAACGCTAGTGTGAAAGGGCTCTTACGGAGACGCGGAGCGTCGCGCGTGCCGTGCGGCTTGACGTCGCCAAACAATAGTACATTGTTGCCTAGGCGCGGAAAGTAAGGGTTTTCCTGACGAGGTGGTTAGCTGGCCGAGCAATAGCGAGACCTGCTAAAATACGAGTCAGGATATCCTCGTTTCCGCCGCGGCATACATAATGCTTTTCTCAAACATGTGAGGAAATAACACAAATACATTTTTAAAAAGCAATTTATTTAATTTAATTCACATTAAAAGTTATGTTGGTCATGTTTGGGCAATTTGTAAATAATTTTTTTATAGTTTCCAGGAGCCAGTTCAGGTTTTAGTATAGGCGGTTTTTTTTTTTTTATGGCATAGAGAAGACAAACGAGCACACAGGCCACCTGATGGTAAATGGAAACTGCGACCCATAGACATGCGCACTCACAAGACTGCAATGCAATCCTAAGACTGCAAACGCGTTGCCAACCCTGAGGACTAAGATGGAATGCCTCTATGCTAGTTATTTCACCGGCTGGCGGTATGGTACCTATTTCGTCGCTTTCGTCGCTTGAGCTCATTCTTTCTAGTAAGTATTTCGCACAACAATAGTTTCACATTTGGTTTCACATAATTATGCAAAATGAACGAATGTTACCGACTGTCAATTGTTTTTAAATACTAACCATAGACATTGGAATGCAAATTCAAACATAAAACACACGCACTGTGCTAAAAAAGCGAGCAGTTACCTCGGCTGTTTGGATTTTTTGTCTTGGTCCTTTTGATTTTGTATGCAATTGACAGCATTTTTAAGAAAAATATGGACATGGACGGAAAGTGTTTTCATATGGTTTTTTTACTCCTAGGGGTCAAACGAGGCTCTTTCCGTCCTTGTGTTTCAATCGGAAAACCGTTCTTTTCGAGCATGTTTGAGCAAAGTATTTTGTATTGTTTTGTATTTAAATTTTTGTTTACTCTGTTTTTTTATTATTTGTGTTTTATTTCTAGTTTAATGTTTAATGTTTATGATATACCTACTTATTTGTGTATGTGTTTTTTTTATATTATATTCTTTAAACCTTATCAAAAACGTTAGATAGACGAAAGGTTCAATCGTATCTTAAATAATCACTATCATCACATAGTATAAAACAAAGTCACTTCCCACTGTCTGTCTGTCTATCCCTATGTATGCTTAGATCTTTAAAACTACACAACGGGTTTGGATGCGGTTTTTAATAGATAGAGTGAATCAAAAGGAAGGTTTTTATTGTGTTTCATGTACGGGTGTCACAGAAAACTCATATCAGCCGAAGCGAAGCGAGTGCCGGTCGCTAGTACAAGATAAAGCTGATAAAAACATCGTCTTAAAATTTGGATTTGTCTGTGTGGTAAGGTTCGGTATAGATTGTATCGTCTGGTTGAGATTAGGTCACGTGCCAACTCTGTCCCTAATCATAGTGTAGATGTCGATACAACGTGTTTGTCTATTTGTCACTTGAAAAAGGGTTTGGTAAGCGGGAGATATTTACACTTCATCCTTCTATGGAGTAAATAAAGTTTTCTCAAATATGCTCGGAAATGTATCCGTTAATGTCACGAAATGAAGACATGACGTTTCTTGTTTATGGCTCCCTACATTACTTCTTGGCCTAGGCCAGTGCAGTCTTGAGATTGCCATCATAAAATTGCAATCTAGAGACTGCCATCGTAAGATGGTCTTGAGATTGCCATCGTAAGATTGCAGTCTTGAGATTGCCATCGTAAGAATGCTATAATGCACTTTTAATATTTTCTGACATTGCTTAAGTAAAGCACTAGTATACAATTCTCGGCTGTATATACTTACACCCGTATTTGTAGTCAAGAAAATAAATTAATTGAGTATTAGTAGTGTCAAAAAAAGTCATATAAAAGTCGTTGCTTAAGTCACTACTTTTACTTAAATAATTATAATTACTTTTCTTGACTATAATATAAATACGGGTGCTACTCGTAGTGTCATAGTTGTGTTTGGGGTATATCCTCATAAGGTCCACGTCAAATATCGTTACTTCGAAAAAGAATCGTGTGTCGGTCAACTAAAGTCAAAAGTCACTTTGACAAATATCCTATATTTAGGACGTTGGGCCTTGCGAGGAATGTAAAACGAAGTCGCTTTCCACGTCTGTCTGTGAATCTAAATATCTGTTAACTCCTCCCAAACCACGCAATGGATTTTGATACGGTTTACACCATCGGTTAGATAAGGAAGATATTTATGTATAATAAAAGAAGTCCTATCTTATCTTACAGATTGGCCCTTTCGGATACACTTCGAACCTTTAGGATGTTTTGTGCAATTACCCTCTTACACACTCAGTTGTTCGAATGTGCAGGTTTCCTCACCATGTTTTTCCTTCACCGTAAGAGCATCGGGTAAAGCACTTAAGTTAGAAAAAAGATTGCTTCATGGTGACCGCAGGGATTCGAACTCGGTACCTTGCGATCACTAGTCGACCCCCCAAACTACTAGGCCGCCGAAACTCAACGCGAAGTCCTAATACTGTAGTCGGGGTTTCAAAGCTTTTTTTATATATCCTAACGATAAAGTGAATAATAATAGTACGAAATTCAGTAGCACACTCGTATAATCTCAGATCGGTCTACCCGATCGATAACTATGATCGATAGATCATTTAGAAACCATCTCGTGCGTTGACAGTGATGACTGATAACACTGACGAGTTGTTTGTAGTTCGATATTCTCACAAAGATTAACGTCATTTTACCTTGGATCATTGTTAATCTCAAATCGCTTAAACCACAAAAAGGAATTAACTTATTGATGATAATAAACGTAGATGAAACTATTAGTGCCGCTATCAGATTCACTTAATTACAATTAAGGTAAGGGCACCTATTACCGCCCCCCTCAAAATCGGCACCCATTACCGCGGTATTTTAAAATACCTACGCTTTTTATGAACAACTCGATTTACTCACTAAGAAACTTATTTTACACGAGGGAAGTTCAGTTTCATACTTGTATTCAATTGTATGGGAATAATGCTAGTACTCTTTTTTTGCAAGGGGGTTTAGTAAGTCGATGTACAGTTACTGACGTAATACACAAATATGTATACACTTTTTTCGTGTTCCTACTTGTTATTGTTTTGTTTTGAATGTTTTAAATGTTTGATTGTGAGATAGGTGAATGTGAAATACCTATATAGTGTCATTTAGTTTTTTCGTTTGCGTTTCAAACTATAATTTAGTGTACCTATATCGCACCTTCGGTACAATAAGGGTACAATTGCTCTTCTTGTCATAATAGTACATTTATCATAGGATCATAGAATCATTTATTGCTGTCAAATTCATTACAATTATAAGGTGGTTAGTAAGTGGTTAGGTTAGGTTGTACCCGTGTTCTACCGAAGGACAATATGTACAAGTCATGTGGAAATAACTATTTTTAAATTGGAACTCACATTTTCGTAGGAGCTGTCGGTCATTGCGACGATCCCCATGCTCATGTTGACCCTCATGGTGAAAGCCAGGAGCATTGCGAAGAACAGCATCACAGCCTGCACATGCCTGATGCCCAGCGCTTCTGAGGAGGCAAGGATTGAGGAGCGTGAGGAGGATGCTAGATATTAAGAGGTCACATATGATTAGGTCGGTAGTGTTCCGCGATCTGGGGCCCTAATATGACTGCATTTATCCCGTGACCAAGTTTGGATACGGCATCCGTCACCTTCTAGCACGTAAATAAGTACGAGAGTGACGGATGCTTTATCCACATTTGATACGCGGTATAGATGCAGCTATATAAGCCCGCTGGGGGGTTATTACGGCATAGCTATGCAGTTCAAATTACGCTGTGAGAAAGGGATAATAACCCCCCCTGGATCTCAATAACCATAACGCTTATGTGTCTATTCTTTAGATATAATAAACGATATTTCCTTGAGACTGGTATACGTGAAGCACACTTAGAAATGAAATCCTCGATGGTTTTATTTTTCAAACATGGACCGTTTTTGCATATTGTTGGTTGGATCTTCGAAATCCTTCAATCTTCAACGATTATTTTTGATTCAATGGTTGAGTACTTATAACTTCTTAGTTCTGGTAAACCAGTTCTGTAAAATATGTAGTAGTTTTAAAGAAAACAGCATATATTTGAATTTGACCCTGCAGTCAAGGCGCGCGCAAACTATCTCCACCTCACCTTCGTTGCGCACAAGCACATAAAGCCATCCTTTTTTTCTTGTGTGGCTGTGGCATTATATGTGGCAAAATACCTGCATACTATAGATTTAAACAGAGAGCTATAATTAACAAGTACTGGTTTAATTTTCAGGTACAATTTCTAAGATTCCAGTATATCGAGAATCTGGTATTTTGGAAATGAGCAAAAAAATATTGATTATTTGATAGATTGATGGTAGAGCTCATTGATTGTGACACTCTTATCTTAAAGGCACCGGGTCCCGTAAACTGAAGTCATTTATCACTTTTCCCTCAAGAACTGTCCCATTTTCCGAATTTTACGTTGATCAGTTGGTGTGCTGATCCGTAAAGACGAAACAAACCAACAGTTTAATTTTTGTTTCTTGTTGTATACCTGGTGATTCCGTCACCGAAGTAAAATAAAATATAACTTATTTTACTCAGTGATGACAACATAGCATTCTACCGCTGAAATAAGTTTCAAAATCGGACTAGTCATTTTTGTGTTTATTGGTATAAGTAACAAAGAAAAACACAAATCTTTTATCTTTATTATACGAGTATAAGTATTAGAATAGAATAGAATAAACTTTATTTCAGACAGCAAGGCCCATATTTACAAATACCTTACAGACTAACATACATAACAATAAACAACATAAAATTAAAACGACTATTTGTACACTTTTGCGGTGTCAGCTAGCCGGCGCCCTCGAAATCGCCGAAATATGACACCCCTCGGCCAAATTATTCGTCAGTGTAGGTTTCGATTATAACGATAATCAATCAATTTTTTTTCCAAGGATGAAAAGTAGGTAATGTGTTAATCCAGGGTATAAGCTAACTCCATTACAAAATTTGGTCCAAATCCGTCTACCCGTTGCAACGAGGAGTAACAAACTAGCACACACAAACACACAAAATTTCACATTTATAATATTAGTAAGATGATGTGAGAGCAAAATGTAATGATTTATTTTCAGGATTGTAACAATTTGAAAAGTTCCTGAAACTTTTTTCATGCTGAATACTACTTAGCTCGTTAGCATAACATATTAAATTACAATGTTTATACATTACTAGGGCAATCGCCCATACGTCAGTTTAGCCATGTCTTTTAAAATTCACGTCGTTTTCATTTCGTCATAAGGTAAACATAAACGTTAATAAGTTTGAGTTTGAATCATTACCTGCATTTTCCGTCAGAAAATTCCACTGTGTTACTTTTCCTCATAGCGTTTCACATAGTAATTCAAGGTAAAGTAGCAATCGATAACGAAATTCAACTCGATAATAGAAGCATAGCAATAGTTGGTAATGTTAACAATGTACATTTTATTGCAGTTTTATTAATTCTGATCTAATTTGTACAAAAATATAAAGAAGCTGGCTGGTAGTATTGTTAGGCGATGGACTTGCAACCTGTCACTAATACACTGGTAAATATCTTAGCATAATTGTGCAAAATGTGGTTACAGAATTATCAACAAGTTTTTAGAGGTGTTGTTAATTCTGTTGCTCTGCCTACCCCACTGTGGGAATAAAGACGTGAACTGAGTGTATGTATGTATGTATGATCTAATTTATTTACAGCTAATCCAACCCTTTCATTTTGAATAAAATTGAGACATGATTGTTTCAAGTATTTTTAATAATATGATGTAGTGTAAGGAAATTAGATTTTTGCTACTTCATTAAATAAATAAACAAAATATTATATATCATTTTGTACGAAAAAAAAAAGATGGAAAATAATGGTCTGGTTTTTTATTTAAATAAAGCTAAATACACCTTTACAGTGTGTTGGTTGTTATTTTACCTATTATACTAGTGTTTGCGGAAATAAATTAGACACGGCTGCATGGTGTAAATGCGTCTGATAACATCAGCTAGCAGAATTGAACAAATGTATTTTTTCTGCATCTAAAGTATTTTAGCAAAACATTGAACATTCTTAAAAGCATAACTTATACTGGTTATAGCTGGTTTATAAATGAGTTTTGCACACTGCCTGTCTAGATAATTCGGTAAGGGTTCTCGGAAATTTTATGCCTAGCTTAAACTTGTCCTTAGATAAGATTTGGCGGATATACTTAAACATGCTGATGGTGAATAGAAAGCAATTTTGAATAAATGTCTCGTAATCAGAACAGCAACGGGCAAACCAAATAAAAAAAACTGTTAGTAGGTATATATATTTATGCCAATCTTAAGGGTGAATTATTAGGATCATGGTATAGTTCCACATTTCGCTTAAGGAAAATTAATTATTGCGCAAAAGGTAATCGATATTATCATTTAATAGATTACTTGGATTATTTACCAATAAGGTCCTACTTGAGAAATTATATTCTTGTCTTGCTGAATTTAAAGTGCATGATAATGGTGATTTGTGCAACTGTCACAAAATAATGCCTCTTGAGATACGAGGGTTTCGCTTCGTGTTCTTAACGCCGAGTTGATTATGAGCGGATTATATAACGTTGCCTACAAAACTCTTTTAACAAGCTTAAGCATGATTTTGTCAATTAAACAAAGTCCAACTTTTCATTTATACTATCTCTGTTTTTTTTGCTAAAGTGTGTCGTAACTTACTTCTGTCAATTCTGTCATACCTTACTACACATGAACCGATTAAAGGGCCGGCAAAATCTCCAGATCTTACCCTTAGATTCATAACTCAATTTGAGTATTACGGTAAGGATACGTTGAAAACTGAATTAAACTGAAGTATATTGTTACAAGTGTTCATTACAAGTATCACAACAAGATAAGAGATTCAACAGACAGCTTAATTATTTAACAATTAATTAACAATAACATAGGTGTTTTTATTTGAACTTAAGTAATTAAACTTTTTTTAATTCCACGTTTGTTTATTTTTTTATTAAGTTAAGTTGGAAGTTGTGTATTGGTGCTACTTTAATTTAAGATATTAAATTACTTAGAAGAAATAATTTTGACTTTTTCGCCCGGCAGTATAAAAACTTTTTTTTGTTTCAGCCTGTTCCATTCCTAGATGAGGAAAGAAACTGTTTTACGTGATCTTTTAATGGATTGTTGCTTAACTTAAAAAGTAGTCTCCATGAAATCCAAATTTTATCTACATTCAATTTTAAAAGTAAGAAAATACCCTGTGTGTCATGTACATTATTGTACATCTACACTAACAACACTATAATAATAGTATAAAAGATTTGACTGTTTGTTTGAATTGAATAGGCTCCGAAACTACTCGACCGATTTGAAAATTTATTTAATCATTAGAATCCTACATTATCTCTGATGAACATGAGCTATGTTTAATTTTTCTGCGCGGGCGGAGTCGCAGGCAACAGCTATAGCCATTCGTTTGTAATGGGTCTCTATTGACTGCCATAATTATTTTTAGTCATAATCTGTTTCAAGTCATAATTTTCGCAAGTCATAATGCATTTTTCTCAGGACACGGTTATTTTTTCTAGACATTTATAAAACTAACCTAACCTAACCTAACGAATCTACACGTTAAACGTTTATTAAAAACTGTAACTTCAGCCTGAAAGAAATTATGACAAAAAAAAATATGACTAACAATACATTATGACTAACGATATGTATGGCAGTCAAAGGGATCCGGTTTGTAATACGGTATTTGACAAAAATCAAATCAGCTTCTTTTTATGAAACATCAAAAACGCTCCGCTACTATGGAATTTATAGGGATTACTATCTTGTGACGTCACAATCAAACAGCGTCCTTATTGTAGGATTTTATGAATTTAAAAATCTTAAAATAGCAAACATAAAAAAAAGATTGATGTTTTCCTAATATTTTCATAATGTTTATAAGTTGGCAATGAAAAAAAATTAAATTTCACTCTTGTCAAATACCCTATTGTATTTTACCAAAATTTTACAAATACCGATAATGCAAAACGTAAGAATTACTCCTGAAAAGCATCGGAAATGAATACGACAAATATTTAGTGTCGGTAACTAATTACTTCAAATAATTATTCTTAACTGTCAAATAAATAATTGACCATTAGCATCGTAAATTAATCTGGATACTACTTACGGGGCTTCACATTGCTCACTTCAGGGACCTTCATCTTGTTTTTTTCCTTTTTTTGTTGTTTATTTTTTGTCCGTGCGCGAGAGTCGAGCTCGCATCGCTCTTAGCGTCGACTGATTGCATATTTTATTGCCGCTCGATTTCCCACAGATTATTTAATAACAGATGAGACACTTCAGATTAACTCGCTTCTCATATCTTGATGCGATGTCAATCTGACAAAACTTATCAAGTTTGACATGTGGCACGTCAAGTACGAGTAGGCATGGTCACGTATTCAATCAAATATTGTACGTCATTAAAAGATAAACACGTGCTTTATTGAATGTAAAAGTGATTTTGACTTAGTCGTCGGTTGACGTGTCAGATAAGAGTTTTTTTGCAAATAAGTTAAGTTTTCCTTAATAGTTTTTTTTTCTCGTTTGATCGCGTGTAAGGGTGAAACCAACCGTATTTTTTGAATAGTGTATACCTACTTGTACAGTTGGCCGCGTAATGTCATTCCTGCTACGTTGAGTTTCATACAAAAGGACTCTTTGATCCACGTAGCGATTCAATATGAATTGGACTTTTGCATACAGCAGAGAATAGGCGATTTACAATTATAAAAATACCCTCGATTACACATTTAAACTAGTTATTTACGACGCGCTGGTCTAGTTGTTAGTGACCCTGCCTACGAAGCTTGTGGTCCTGGGGTCGAATCCCGGTAAGGGAAGATATTTGTGTCCTGAGTCGTGGATGATTTCTATGTATTTAAGTATATATTTTTGTACATTATTATTTATATCGTTGTCTAGTGCCCATAACCTCTACAAGCCTAGTGCTTAGTTTGGGACTAGGTCAATTGGTGTGACATTTTATACCCCTGATATCTATTTATTGGGCTGTGTTAAATTAATTAAAAAAAAGTAAAGGTAAGGTAAGTTTTAGGTAGGTAAAAGATTTTTATACAGTGACGAAAGTTATTTTGGCCCTTCCATGTAGGAGTACATTATAATTGTAATGTTAACAACACCGCTCGGTTTTTTTTTACCTGACAGTAAGAGTACTTATCTGTTTTAATTAATCTGTGGCCCTAGACAAGTTGCAGTATGAGGTTGTTAAAACTACTGCAGAATTCAAAGAATTTGTATACTTAGAAGGTTACTTAAGCTGTGGCGCGGGTGTATTCCAACAAATAAATCCATACATTTGTCAGATTTATTCAGTCTCTAGTGTTCGCAGACTACTCCATTAAATATAAAATAATTATAAAATAAATATAAGGGGACAATCTCACACCAATTGACCTAGTCCCAAACTAAGCTCTAGGCTTGTACTATGGGTACTAGACAACGATATAAATACTTATATAGAGAAATATATACTTAAATACATAGAAAACATCCATGACTCAGGAACAAATATTCGCGCTCATCACACAAATATCTGCCCTAGCTACTACTAGCTACTAGCTTCGTAGGCAGGGTCACTACCCACTAGGCCAGCGCGTCGTCATTGCTACTACATACACGTTATTTTAAACCCCTAACGAAAAAAGGGGGGTGTTTCATGATTATCATGAGTATCTGTGTGTCTGTGTATCTCTGTCCGTGGCGTCGAAGCACCCAAATGGATAGACCAAATCGGACGCAGTTTTTTTAGAGTCAACAAAGAGTCCTTCTTCATTCTTTATAGTTTCGCCATGTCCGTCTGTCCGTATGTCCGTCTGTCCGCAGTTTAACTCAGAGACTCTTAATACTTCAAAGCTGTAAGTAATTCTACCTTTCTTTTTAGAAATAATTTTTGCCAAGTTGTCGAATATTATTAATCACTACATAGTATAAAACAAAGTCGCTTCCCGCTGTCTGTCAGTCCCTATGTATGCTTAGATCTTTAAAACTATAAAACGGATTATGATGTAGCTTTTTTTAATAGATAGAGTGACTCAAGAGGAAGGTTTTTATGTAAGTATTAAAAATCTGTTTTATGTTCGGGTGTCTCCTCACATAAACCGAAACCGGGTCACTATTTATTGATAAAAAAACGGTTATGGTTTGTAGTTACATAGGGATCACGTGACTTCTACAATCACAGATGCACAGGATGAGCAATACCCTTACCATGAGTTACAATTACCGTACTCGCTAGCTCTGTCCTCGCAGACCTGGCAGTATTCTTGTAGTAGAGTACGAGGGAAAGAGCATTCGATTCGCTAGCGAGTACAGTAATGACTCATGGTAAGGGTACCGGTAAAGGCTCCGTAGTATGCACATGATTTAGAGACATTTGTGGCCCTCCCTGTCCCCTTAATTGTACAAATGAGCGGTCCAAACCGCTGGCCCGCCTCGAACTCGCATTAAGCACACTAATACCCTCATTTATCCACATTTAGGTAACCTAGCGTGTCTACAAGTTCTGTGTAATCGCTCGTTTTTCGAAAATAGTAAAATCTTTAGCGTCATCATTATCAAGAGAGTGGCATCGCTACTGCAACGCGTGCGTGCCAGTGCCAACGGCATCCTGGGGGCCCAGACAAGATGCACTACGCTAACAATCGTTTCTATTCGTTTAGTTTTTAAACCAATCACTTCACTGGCACATCACGTGACTTTTCGTGACATCCAACTTATATATTCAGAGATCGGACAAATGGACGTCATTACTCGCAATAATGCGGACATGACTCCAAAGATTTTAATTAAACAAATTAAATTGCATTACTTGATTACTTACCCGAAAATATTTTTCATCCTTTGCAAGACAATGAATATATAATACAAAGACATGAGGAGTGGCCATTAATATTAATCTACTTAAGTTTGCTCCATTAACATGCGTGGATTGCGAAACGAGCTTTTCACCTTATAAGTTTATTTCAGCCGTGAAAAGGAATAAACTAAGCACGGAAAATTTATAAAAAATACTGTTCATTTGTTTGAATAACAACACAATAACAAGTCTTTGTACTATTTATTTATTATAAAGCAGAGGATCAAAATAATATTTCGGGTAAATGATCACTTAATTAAATTAAATTGGTTTAATTTAAATCTTTGATTGGAGTCATGTCCATATTCTTGCGAGTAATGACGTCCATTTTTACGATCTCTGCTTATAATAAAAATATTTTACGTATATTTTTCATAATTCTTTTCAGGCTCACTTTTATTCATTCAACTCTTGTGATCGATTTGCCTTTCTGATTAAATCAGAAGAAAAGTATTGAAAGCATTAAAGACGTTCATTTTGACACAATCACAATTGAAATCTAACTTCCATTGATGATAGAAACCTTCAGAAAAAGAAAAATGGCTGCGTTTACCATAAATAAAAATATCCCAACCCACATAAGAATGTATGCCTTTACGATTTCAAGGGTTGCTTACAAAGGCGAAGAGCCTTCTACCCAATTACTATTGTATAAAATGAACGCTTAGAGATCCATAAGAAGAACCTTTGAAGAAATACGTAATGGTTTTAAGATGATTAATGGTCTTCATTTGCAAAAAAACTGTCTTAAAAGCCTTCTCCTGAGTATGTTGATGATGATGATCATGATGATGATAATGATGTCCTCCTTTTCTGTCAAAGGAGACCAGATAATTCCGGAGGTATAAGCGAAGATGAGTGACAAAGCCAAATCAGCTCTCAAAAGTTCGGTCTCAAGGCGGAAAATACAACTGAACTGATGAGTTTTACGTGTGTTTTCGGACTTCAAGATCTTCAAAACGAAATTTTTCCAACGTTTCTACAACCTTGCTAGACCATTCTTGTCTCCAAAGCAAAAACAAAAACACATTAATTAAGGTTTCACCAGACTGTCCACATTGCCCACCTCTGTGTGTCTGTGTGTGTGTGTCACGCTGAAACGGCCGGACGGATTTGGAGCGAAGTTAGGAAATACCCCAAAATTCCGGAAAAATAGCTGTTGCCGTAAAATGGTTAACAAAATGGGAAGTGTAGTGAATTACTAATTCTACGTGAGTAAAGTCGTGTGCAGAAACTACATTGCATGACAAAAATAAAAAGAAGTCGACTCCATTCCGCTGGAAAAGATAAGGGTAGTGATTCTGTAAACAACGCCGGTCGTGCGGATTGTCGGGTGATATCCAAGTGGCGAGATTTAGCCTTATACGTTCGACCCATCGTGCTGCTAAATTGAAAATGCACGCGCTACAATGTGTTTTGTTCGCACTGACGGGACTACTTAATCTCGCCGCTTGGATATCACTCGACAGTCCGCACGACCGGCGTTGTTTACAGAATCACTACCAAGGTTGCACATGCAACACACTACGTCAGATTAACTCTTAGACATCATTTCATCCATGTGTTCAAATTTTTTGCCTATTTGCAAATTTTTGCGAACACTGGTTAAAAACTAACTTTCAAGATTAATATAATAAACGGAGAAACGATCATGTAAAGTTAAATAAAACCTTTTGAAATGACGGAACTCTGTGCCTAGAAATAAAACGATACGTTCTTCACGTAATTCTTCCTACCAAAGATCGCTTTGTACAAAAAGGGGAAGCTGTAATGATATTTAGTGAATGTGTGTCGATCACTGGCTTCTTTTCAAATTATCTTTGATCTCTAGACGCTTGCAAATAAGTGCGATTTGTTTACCCGCTTCAATGTCACTTTAACTTTTAAGCCTTTCTAGAATCTTTCGATTTTTTTAAGCTAGAGATAGAAAACGATTCAGCGCAGCTCATGGATACTTAGTGAACACGACCATTGACACCTGAAAAACCAGAAAAAATATCGCAGATGCATTGCCGTAGTTTGAGAAATTAGTATGCTCTTCTAATCTAGAGCGAGTATCTAAAGACCACCACAGGCCAATAGATTATGGAGTGTGGTTCTCTCAAAAACGCGGTCGGACGAACGAACAAGTGAATGTCGTAGCGGTGAGTTTAAATAGTCCCGTCAAATCGAACGTATAAGGCTGATTAATTGAAAATGTACGCGCTAAAATATGTTTTGTTCGCTCTGACGGGACTACTTAAACTCGCCACTGCGATTTCGCTCGTTCGTCCGACCGTCCCTTGTTTTTGAGAGAATAACACCCCTTATCGACAAAAGCCATGCTGCCAAAATGAAAATGCACGTGCTAAAAAGTGTTTGGTTCTCTCTGACGGGATTACTTAAACTCGCCGTTCGTTTGTCCGACCGCGTTTTTGAGAGAATCACACCCCTTTAATAGTCTCAGGTCATTTAGGATTTTGTTAAAGTACTTTTTCAACCAAAATGAAATATATTTCTTATGATTTGGTTTACAAAGTCACGTTGATATAGTCTGTCTGTAGTGGCCTTGGAATCAAATCGATTGTCTTTACACCACCCACAGAATACCTGCATAATAGTACTGCATAGCCACGGTTAAAATAAAATTCACCGCCTTTAGTAGTATTTTTTGTATAACGAATCAACATAAACATCCTTAAAGGCTTTTAGCAGTGAAAAGTTAGTTCTTTGCAACATTTGCTTAAAACTCATAATGGAGATGCCCATAACGCGTTTCCTAATTAAAAAGCCCATTTCTCATTTGACTAATGGTAACATACGATGCACCATTAGAGGTGCCCCAAACTAAACTAGACGGTATCTCATGAGCTTTAAAACTCCATTTTGCGTTGAAAAAGTATAGTTATTAAACATGTAAGTTTATTTTAAAATGAGGTTCAGGTTGACGCGTAACATAGTAACAGTGACATAAGCGCGCAATAGCTAGTGTGTTTGAAATATGCTCTGTCCTTATCTGTCATTATAACATTTGAATTTGACAGAAAGGGACAAAAAATACATCAACTAAAATAGGTTAATTATGCGTTTATGGATAAAGGTATATTCAAACACCTCCGACTTTGCGATATTTTCTTTGAGTGCTGATATCTTTAAAACGGGCCAACCAATGTCCATGAAACCTCTCTAAGGATTACACCGATTGAATGAGCTTTCTTATACAGGATGTCCCAGAAACCTAGGGCTGATAGACCAGCTCATAAGCTGTCGATTTAACCCCCATTCTTTGTAGTGTCCGAGATATTGATCATTTTAATCGGAATTTTGGTCATTTTTCCTTATGTCCGTGATACGAAAAACCCTAAATTCATGTATTTATTCTTTTTTTTTCCGTGTTTTTTTGCATGATTAGAATCACTGTGAAATAAGGAAGTTCTTAAAGCTACATGCCAGTTTTTTTTTCATTACAACTTTTTGAGTAAACGCACAAAGTTTGTTTTTACATACTTGGTGAAAAACAAACGCGGGGTTCCCTTAGTATGGAGAAAGTAACTCCCTTATTTATAAAAACTTCCTTATTTTATACTGAGTCTTATCATGCAAGAGAACACTGTTTTTTTTTTATTAATGCATGAATTTTTAGGGGTTTTTTGTATCACGGACATAAGGAAAAACTACAAAATTTCCGATTAAAATGATCAATATCTCGGAAACTAATAACAATTGCTTAACCAAAAATGTGATATTCTGGTTGGTAATTAGTAGGCCTATCAGCCCTTAATGGGTTGACGTCGGTTTCTGGGACACCCTGTATATTCGACGTTGTGCGAATTACTTTGGCTATGACGTCACCTGCGAAATGACATTGCCTTTACTCATTATTTGGTGTTACATTCTGTATCACAGTTTTTTCAGGGTTCTGTACGTCCGTATGAAAAAAGGGATATTTGGTTAGTTTAGTCGTGTATCTGTCTGTGTGTCTGTGCTTCTGTAAAAGCCAAATTGGCCCCGAGTTTACTGAACTGATTAAAGTCGTATGAAGTATAATTAATATTAATTAATTATTTAAAAAAAACTGACGAAGGGCGGGTTGAACTTGCGTGTTTTCCTGTAATCTACAAGCAATGAACTATATTTTGTATTTTATCGGAGATCAGTCAATTTTTGTCTTCTTTCTAGAATAAAATAAAAAATATTTATTTTTCAAATACATATTTGAGATCCTCATAACAAGCTCTATAATTTGATATATGACATAGTAAGTTTGACACTTATTTAAAAAAAAGATATTTTCTTTGCACATCTGTGTTTAGGTCACATAAGATTACACCATCCTTCCAAATTTTACCTGATTTGGTCTAGTAGATTTGGAGCAAATTAACTGTAATAAACGAACGGACAGACAGAGACGCACGAGTGTATAATAATTCCATTTTTTCAGTTTTTGTACGGAACTCTTAAAACGAAAAAAAAACTATTCGACTTCCTCACAACAAGCTATTTCATCATTATCAAATACTTTTTAAGTTATTCAAGCAAATAACTTGATCAGCCCCCGCCCACCTAATGAAAATGTTACGGAACTCGCGTCATTTGTCCGGTCTTTATAACACCACTGAGGCAAATGTCACATAAGACAAATGTCACAAAGAGGCTTTAAATCAATATAAGTATTATGTACTATCAGACCATTGGAACCTTGACCCACCATAGAACTGTGTCACAGAGACGTTATGATTCAAGTCATAAGAAGTGTCAAACAAATTGTTTTATAATGTCACTGTGACACCGTTCTATGGTGGGTCAGGGTTCCATTGGGCTGTTAGTACTTTGAAGACATGTTAGCCTAGTTCGTCGTGATCCTGTGAAGCTAACCATCCCTAGTTCAATTCCCGGTAAGGGCAGGTATTTTTGTGAGGAACACTAGTAGGTATTTGTTGCTGTAATCCTGGAAGTTTTATACTTACTCAATAATATTATTATTATTTTACTATTGTAATATTACAAATAGATAAAGTTTGTGACGTTGTAACGGGTAATTTGACACTAAATACCTACTTGAAACTTTGTTATGCTGTAGTTTTTTTTTTTTTTGTGTAGTATGCATTGTGTCAAATTTTGACAAAAAACCTATTTCTATTTCTATTCTAATCTCTGGATCTATGGAACCGATTTTGGAAAGTTATTTTCCCAATAGAAAGCCACGTTATTTGTGAGTGTCATAGGCTATATATTAACCCAAAAACAGAGACTAAGAACAGCTAGTACATACATACATACATACATTAAATCACGCCTGTTTCCCAGAGGGGTAGGCAGAGACCACTTCTTTCCACTTGCTACGATCTTGACAAATTTCTTTCGCTTCTTCCACATTCATACATCGAGTCATGCACGCACGTCGGTTTCGGGTACTTAAGATTCGGCCCTTTTCCAGTATTTCACCGATTTGACTCGAAAAAGTACGCCTAGGGCGGCCCCTTCCGACCCGTCCACTCACTATCGATGTGTATATCTCTTTCGTCAATCTTCTTTCATCCATCCTTTCCAAATGACCGAACCATCGAAGCATGCCCTTTTCAATCTTAGTCAATACATCTTCTTTTATTCCACATTTCTCTCTGACTTTTTCATTCCTTACTCTATCAATCAGTTTCACACCACACATACTACGCAAAGAGCGCATTTCAACGGCATTTACACGACTTTTATGCTTGTCCTGCCACACCCAACATTCACTACCATACATCAGGGTAGGGGCCAGCACTCCATTGTGAACAGCCAGTCGGGCTTTTTGTGAAATGCCCTGTCTGCTCACAAAGGAGTACAGGGCCCCATTGATTTGATTCCCCGCATTCACCCTCCTCTCGATATCCTTCTCACACTTACCATCTCTTGTAAACACACTTCCCAGGTACACAAATTCGCTCACTTGTTCTACTAATTCACCATTTATATTAATCACGCACTCAGTCATCTCCTCGTCCTTCTCTATCACCATGACCTTGGTCTTGGCAACATTTACTCTCATCCCCTTTCGCTTAAATCCCTCATTCATCACTGTCACCATCTCCTGCAACTCACGTACCGATGAGGCAAGTATAACTTGATCATCGGCATATAAGAGGCATTTGATTAGCAACTCTTGCATACGCAAACCCTTATCATACTCTTTCAGATCTCGCATACAACTGTCCATGAATAAATTGAACAGCCACGGTGAGGCAACACAGCCCTGTCTAACACCTTTAGAGATATTAAACCAGGCCGAGTATGCCCCATTGATCCTGACACAGGCTCTGGAGCCCTCATAAAGGGACCTCAAAGCCTGCACCAGGTTGCTGCTCACTCCATACATAGACAGCACCGTCCACAACTCCTTTCTATCTACCCTATCATAGGCCTTTTCCAGGTCCACAAAAGCACAGAAAACTTTTTGGTTGACAGCCAAGAACTTTTCTGTGATGGACCGTAGTGAAAAGACCTGATCCGTACATCCCATTCCCTTTCGAAATCCCGCTTGTACATCCCAGATTTTGTCATTCGTAACATTCAATACCCTTTCAATTAAAATCTTCGCATATACTTTGCCGACAACACTAAGGAGGCTGATACCGCGGTAGTTTTTGCAGTCTTGCTGTGACCCCTTTCCTTTATACAGAGGGACGATAACGGCCTTGACCCAATCTTCCGGGACTCGGCCGCTACTCCAACATGCATTGAAAAGACGGTACAACAGACTACCCACCACGCCATCTCCTCTCCTCAGCATTTCTATCGACACTCTATCACAACCTGGTGATTTTCTCGCTTTCATACTTTTTAAAGCTTTCATAATTTCATTCAAACTAATCACACTTTCATCTTCGCTACTTGCATCTTTACAGCTAGTAAAGATTTTTAAAAACGTTTTTTCAGTCTAAATAAACATCTACTTATAGCGATGCACTTTTACACGTCTAAAATCTACCTATAATTTGTTGAGTTAGTTAATTCTCGTGTAACCCGCCACTGTTCGGGGCGTGGCGGCTATATCTCGCCGGTAAACCTAGTGATTATGGGAAGACTTTGATCTTATAGAAACACCTAGATAGGTACACATTTATTTTTTATTTTTCATGGCACACCGCGTTGTCCAGTGTACAGTATCAACAATTTTTTGAATTTAAATTGTTTTGTTCATTAACAACAGATAAACATTATACTAGGAAAATATCAATCTTTTATTCATGTTAGGTATTTTAAGATTTTTAAATTCATAAAATCCAACAATAAGGACGCTGTTTGATTGTGGCGTCACAAGATAGTAATCCCTATAAATTCCATACTAACGGAGCATGTTTGATGTTTCATAAAAAGAAGCTGATTTGACTTTAGTCAAACACCGTATTTGACAGTTTGACACATGTTTTTCGAGGGAAAAATATAGATTAGGTAAGTAAGCCACTTCTCCTATTTTTTTGGCATAGGGAAGGCAAACGCGCACCTGAGGGTAAGAAGGATCTGAGAGCGTTACACATTTGCATTATCAAGACTACAATCTTAAGACTGCAATCCTAAGACTGCAAATCAGTAGCCAACCCTGAGGACTAAGATGGAATGCTTCTATGCTAGTAATTTCCCCATGTAATTATCCTCCCACCGGATGGTAACAATGCAATCTAAATACTGCTTGGTAGTATTTAATTATTTAACATTTATTGCACAAAAAAAAAAAATGGCGAACTTAATGCCTAATGGCATTCTCTACCAGTCACCCACATAATCATACAGAAACTAACAAAAGTGGTGCATAGAAAAAGAAAGACAGAAAACATAGCCTACATACATACATTAAATCACGCCTGTTTCCCAGAGGGGTAGGCAGAGACCACTTCTTTCCATTTGCTACGATCTTGACAAATTCCTTTCGTTTCTTCCACATTCATACATCGAGTCATGCACGCACGTCGGTTTCGGGTACTTAAGATTCAGCCCTTTTCCAGTATTTCTCCGATTTGACTCGAAAAAGTACGCCTAGGGCGGCCCCTTCCGACCTGTATATCTCTTTCGTCAAAACAACAACTCACTTTCGATCTGTATATCTCTTTCGTCAAAACAAAGCAATGAACATAACTTACAAAATAATAATACTTCACCCAAAAGCACCTAAGTATTATACATAGTAGTATGTTACACTAGAACCGCCGCATACTGATCTACATGGAAATCCATGAAAGAGGCATATGCCCAGCAGTGGACAGATATATGCTGAAGATGAAGAAGAAGATGTTAAAGGGTTGTATTTCTAGCGTTTTTCTATGTCAAAAGATAACCTATAATCAAAGGAAAATCTCAGGGATATAAATTTCATTGTCTATTGACGATTTATATACAAAGGAAACTTTCTATCTTAGCGAAAATTAGAAAACCACCAACGTCTGAAGCAAATTAATTCACAAAAAACTTTACTAAAGTACGGTAAATTAGGTACCTACCTATTCATAAATAATTAACCACTGTCTACGATATTCATTTCTTCAGTTTAATATCAAAACGCTATCTTTTTCAGATGTTGTTGTAAATTTACGGCACGTTCATTGGCTTGTTCAATGTTGCCTATGGCCATAAGAAGACGAATCGCAATGTCGATGAACCGCGCGCCATTTTGAATAACGTGTTATTGTTGATGCAGTATTGTAACTTGCCTACCGGTAGTCGTAAGTTCTCTTTCTTCTCCTGGGGATTTACTCTCGTATGACAAATTTCTAAAGGTATTTATTTCTTCTAAAACTGTTAACCTTTCAGTTAATTTTTACATGCCATCGTATAGAGCCCAATAGGTTAGGTTAGGTTAGTTTTACAATTCTGAATAGTTCACGGTTTCAGGAAAAATGGCTTTATGGCAAATGAATATTATGGCAAGTGGTACAATCATGGCAATTGAAATTTGGGCAAATGATAGAGAACCAGGTACAGACATTTTACAAAAATAAGGTTGAGTTTCTATATACTTACAAATGACTTGACATCTCTAATGACATTGACAACTTCAAGCATATTTTTCTTGAAATGGGTCCCAAATTAACGCTCGTGACCGTACGAAAGACCGACCACCACCATCTGAACGAACATGTCTCGACCTTAATCAAATTTAGACACTGCGTTTAAATTCAAAAAACCGCTAAAGTGAATCCAGTGCTCATTTTAGAGATCTACGTGTAATTGTTAGTTGTCCAAACGTACGATACTGGCTTTAAGTGCATGTACTCGTATCTCTGTAAACGGCCAGTCTTATCGTAGTTGCAGGCTGCAATAATCGTTTGTTTCACGTTTGTTTTAAAAAGTAGTTTTATGAAACTGCACATACTTGCTACTTTAGGTTTTCCGCAGGTTTTCCACAAAGAAAATAGATACAAAACATTAATAATGCATCCTTTATAGCGTGCTTCCAGGAGTTTCAAAAGAGTATGAAATACTGACAAAGTTGGGCTATATAAACGGCTGGAATACATACAGGGTACCTCTGACCTTGGGGTTTTAAACCCAACGAACGATTCTACTTGATATACTGAAGTGTTCTGAAATATTAGATAACTAATTGATATTAAAGTCTAATTGTAAAATCAATGTATCACATAATGGCCAAAAAATCACTATCTCATGGTACGGGGGCGACGTTTCCTTGGTACGAGGGCTATTAGAAAATGGAGAATTGAATCGCGTACTTTGAAAATTACATTTAGCTTAATTGTAAAAAAAATATTTAAGTTGGACTTATTTTTAACAACTTACAGAACAAAAGAAGTTCAGTTTCGGGAGTAGAATCGATCCATGAATTAAAGCCCCAAGGTCAGAGATACCCTATATGGGTGAGGACCAAAAAGTTGGACCACAGATAAGCGCAGTTAACCACACAAACAACAAAGACGAAAAGAGTTCTGTTGTGCGGCGAAAAGTATCCCTACAATTATATGGCTAATTTTCGTGTCACAACGGAAAAGTTTCACAGAAAATTTAATTTATTGAGTTAGCGTCCTTATTCATATACCTACTTACACTACATGTACATTAACTTGGATATGAATCAGAAATATTCACGCTCTTAAAACAAATATAATTATGTGTCCGAGTGTATTCCACCTTGGTCCTCAGGATCGGCAACGCATTTGCGGTCATAGGATAGCAGTCTTAAGAGTGTACTCTCGACAATGCATATGTTTAATGGGGCACTGGAACACTAACCAAGTGGCTTGTGTGACTGTTCTCCATGTCATGAAAAAAATAGCTTTGTACGTACACTCAGTTCTTCTCTACATACTCGTAGTATAAAAAAAACCGGGCAAGAGCATGTCGGACCATGCTCAGTGTAGGGTTCCGAAGCCGTAACGACAAACACAAAAAACTATCCCAAAAATCAACATGTATGAAACAATTTTCTATTTAAAGTTATTTGGCGCTGTCTTAGATGATTTTTAGTAGGTATAAACCCGTTAATCGCCTGTATCTCAGGAACTAATCATGTCTACTTAGCCGTGATAATTTTCCTTTAAAATTCGTTATATGCGCTTTCGTTAAAGATTTTTTTCAGATTTTTAGTACTTGTAGTTTTGGCTGTAGGGGGGGGGGGGGACACTTGACTCTAACAAAAAATAGCGCTTTAAAGCTTAATATTTCATAAACGGATCCCTTAATCGAAAAATTGTATTCATAAACCCGCAATATTTTTGAAAGACCTATCCAACGACACCGCACACTATGGGGTAGGCAAGAAAAAAAAAAGACATCCCCACGTTACGTGTAGGGGAGGTGCATTAAAAAAAAATATTTTTCAAATTTTTATTTTACCACTTTGTTGGCGTGACTAATATGTACATTCATGCCAAATTACAGCTTTCTAGTACTATGAGTCTCTGAGCTAGACTGGGGACGGACGGACGGACGGACGGACGGACATGGCGAAACTATAAGGGTTCCTAGTTTGACTACGGAACCCTAAAAACGATCAAGTGGGAGTCGGACCGCTAACCACATCACAATCAATGTGGTTTAGTTGGAGATAGCGGATACACAGACAGACAGAAAGACACAAAACGACTTTGTTTTATACTATGTAAAGATACCCAAGAAACTTATCATAGGTTATACAACTAAATTAATTACTTAAGTTTATAAGTTTCCTTTGTCCTGCAAAAGCTCCAATATTTGACTAATTATACTTAGTCCCTTAGCCAAGTCTTATCACAACTTTGTTAATACAGTCGAAGTAAACCAGGGCAGCTTTATTAGTGTACCCTAATAAATAAGAGAAATAAAACTTTCTCGAAACAATGAGCTTCGGCTGGAGCTTTCGGTGAACTATAAATCATTTAAAGAGTGCTTGCTGGTGGCGGTCACCATACAAATTTTGAAAGAAATGTAAAGCTGAATGAAATCCCTAACCGTCATTTGTCCTAATGCATCGTTTGTCCGAAATTTCATTTATCTTAAAACCATTTCCGTTTAAATTTTAAAACTTTTAATCGTTGTTATATTGCAACCCTAACTCAAGCGAACCGCAGATATAATTTGAAAACTTTAAAAGTTGCCTGACTCATCTGAAAACCAGTTTAGGGCAAATGTAAATTCGGACAAACGATGTGTTATGACAAACGTTGTTAGGGATTCTGAGGGACACCCTAATTAAAGTTAAGGTATATTTGGCCAATGTCAAGTTATTTACAGACACTCCCATGGATATCACATGCTATATTCAAGTTCTATAACAGTTCGTTTCTGTAATCTTCACTTGCTATAAGTTTTAGGTAGATGTTCTTAAATTATATTCTATATATACTTTCAAATTCTATATCATTAATTTACTCTAACAATTATAAGCCAGCATTAAATGACATAAAAAAGGCGAATCAGGGCAGAACCGACTCGGATAGATTTGGTTACAAGGCCAAGGCGAGGTTATTTTTTTACATGCCCAGAAAATCATTTATAGGAAATATATGTTATGAAATACAATTATATAGGTTTTAAATGTTATGCATGATGAACATTAGACAATTTAAAATTATAGTAACTACGTGAAAAAGTTGAGTAGAAAGTGGCAAATGAATGATTATAGCAAGTGATTTTATAGGAAATCCTAAACCACGCAACATGCTTTATGTGGTTTTCACAAAAGTAAGATATTTTTTTATGTATATTAAATTCTTTTTTATGTACGGGTTTTACAGAAAACTTACATAATCCGAAACGAAGCGAAGGCGGGTCGCAAGTGCTATATTCTATAATAACTACTACCACTTTTACCTGTTAAACTTACCCTCACATCCGAAACATAATAGTGTGAACACTGCTGCTTTGTGGCGGCTTAGCCGTTAAGTTGGTGGCTGCTATCCGGACGAAATCCTTTTCGATGTACAAATATTTGAAGAATGAAATGTTTTAATTTGATTTTGTTAATTTCACATCTTAAGTAGGTACAGTCGAGTTCATAAATACTGGGTCCTTACCTATGAAATTGGCGTTTTTTTAAGTGTTTTATTTTGTACGGAATTTATTCATTTCAATTTTAACTTCCAAATTCTTTTGCGATTTCATTAATAAACTATGTTACAAAGGTTTTAGGTACAAATAATATGGTTTAATTTCTTACTTCATGTTTCAAATCAAAGTGTGAACTCAACTCTTTTTATGTGCTGCGAGTTCAAGTGTTTCAATTACGCAGAGTCTTATGAAGCTATTTTTAAGTAATTAAGATATGTATAATATAAATTAGAAGTGTCCAATATTCCTGCCAGAATTTTGTTTGGTTTGCATTTGACGTTACTAAATAATCCGCAAAATTAAATGTATGAAAATCACCAACGCCTATTTCATAGACAAGGACCTAATATGTGTAAGGTTAGACGGGGCTATTGCGTCTGAGGGGCTATTGTAACTTTTCATAATAGACGTGTTCCATTTTTAAATTAGTATAAAATGTTAGACGCTATGCCTGACCTTACACGTTAGTACTTTGTCTCTTTAATCGCTGTGAAAATTCGTATTGGCAGTTGAAACATGAATTTAAATAGACAAGGCACTAAAGTGTACACATATTTATTATGAACTCGGCTATACCCATCCTCTTATTGTACATGATGTGACATTACAAAATATGTTTTTTTTTATTGGGATGAATTTAGTCGTTGATCTAGAATCTTTGTCATCTACCTAAAAATTAATATGAAACTCGATATTTTTCTGTCGGAATTTGTATGGAACGCTGTATGTAAAGATTCGAAACTGTTTGACCCTTGGCACAATAAAAAGAGAATAAATGAATGATTAAACCCCAAGTTACGGAATCTAAAGTTAAGATCAAATTACAAGTGAGTAAAAGAACAGTCGTAAACAACGAATAAGTAGAAACTTGTTTTATTATTATAAAATTTACATAGCAGTACACTCGGGTCGATTAATGTTAATATATTATACCAGGCTGTGTATTTTCTCAGTACCAGAATTTAATGATAGATTCATGCTGTTTTCAGTTAGTACGGTCACGAGCGTTAATTTGGGACCCATTTCAAGAAAAATATGCTTGAAGTCGTCAATGTCATTAGAGATGTCAAGTCATTTGTAACTTTTAGGGAACTCAACCTTATTGTTGTAGAATGTCAAATTGACTTTGGACCTAAGGTGGGTACCAAATTTAATCTCGTGACTGTACGAATAAATTATTATCATTTTATAGTGGTCACAATATTAATAACTTAGCTCATCATGAGTCGCGCTATGGTTGTACATAACGCTTTTTGTGTGATACTTACCCTTGCATCTCCTTTAGTTAGTCAGACAGTCAAAATCCAAAATAGGCCACATGAGGGCTCATTCACAACGTCAATAAATAGGCAGTGCATCAACTAGCGCTTCGAACAAGGCCATCATTGCGGAGAAGAAGCGCTGCAAGAAGTTCCAGCTGAAGGTACATTTTTCAAATTTCTTTTTCAATCATGAAATCTAAAAATGTTAAAAAAAAACTAAAATTTAATCATTACGTAAGGTCAAAAATATTAGATTAACAATAATGACTCAAAAAACAAAACGATGAGGAACAATAAATAGGTACCCAAATATAACTAAAGTTTGAAAACCCAAATGATCCAAATACTTTTAATCCCTAATACTATCTTCTATCTTCTCTCAAGACACTGAATGTACGATCTAACCCATGTTATTTCTAAAGACCCTGTATAACGCATTCTAGCAAATAAAAATTTCTATTTCTATTTCTATTTTAAGGCTATAAAAAAAATGATGACGATGATGATGCAACATAATCTTCTTTTTAATCCTAAAGTTAACGCAAAGTAAGAAGGATTAATTCCTTTTACCCAATTCGATGACTCAGCCTGTATACCAAACCATTTCTTACAGGCGATCAATCAATGTCTTCGCTTGAATTCGGAATCGATTATTTGTAAGAGCCAGCAAATACACTTAATTAAAAGCAATAAATAAGGGGAAATATGATCGCGCAACAGGGAAATTAATTCATTCTCCCTTCACTGTTGAAACGCCATAAGCAATCAATATTAGGGATAAGGATAACACTAGTTTCTCGTAGCTTTTTTGACTAGACAAACAAAGTTAGGTAATTTTGCTTAGTCGTTTAGTAAATTATCTTAACATACAAACATAAACTCACGCCTTTATTCCCAGAGTGGGGTAGGCAGAGCTACAGAATTTTCAGCAACTCTAAAAACTTGTTGATAATTCTGTAACCACATTTTGCACACTTAGGCTAAGATGTTTACCAGTGTTTTATTATTTATATTTATCATTTATCTTTGCATTTGTTAATATAATGGAATATTATAACAAACTGTAGGTTTGCGGGTGGTAGGACCTTGTGCAGGGTCCGTCGGGATCGCTACCACCATCTCATCCATTAACCTACCGCCAAACAGCAGTGTTCGCATTGTTGTGTTCCGGTTTGGGGATAAGACAGCCGGTGAAATGACTAGCATAGAGGCATTCCATCTTAGTCCTCAGGGTTGGCAACGCGTTTGCAGTCTTAGGATTGCATTGCAGTTTTGTGAATGCGAATGTCTATGGGTCACAGTTTCCACTTACCATCAGGTGGCCTGTGTGCTCGTTTGTCTTCTCTATGCCATAAAAAAAAAGGTAGACATTTTTTTTTTCAGAATCATTATTTTGACTGCAGTTTTATAGAAATCACGACTTTCCTTTATTTTTTAGTTCAAAGGGAAATATAATTATGTCCCAACCAATGTTCACCTTCAAATCATTTAAAATATGTAACACAGAATTAATATAAAATTAAGTTTCTTAGCATAGTTCTGGATAATTTTATTTTTTGTATTATTTATAACGGCGTACTTTTTCAAATAAAATCGGAGAAATACTAGAAAAGGGCCGAATCGGTACCCGAAACCGACGTGCGTGCATGACTCAATGTATGAATGTGGAAGAAGCGAAATAAATTTGTCAAGACCGTAGCAAGTGGAAAGAAGTGGTCTCTGCCACCCCTCTGGGTAACAGGCGTGATTTAATGTATGTATGTATATTATTTATTGCATTATTCAACTTATATTGCCACCTACGATCGTGTGACAACTAAAATTCAGTGCCATGCCTTCTCTTGGCATTTCGCTGAGGCCCACTGAACACTGAACACTGAACTTGGAATGAACTTCCCTCCACGGTGTTTCCTCAGCACTATGACATATCTTCCCTTAAACGCGGCTTAAAAAGAGTACCTATTGACAGAAAGGCAACAACTTTGCTGTGCCCCTTTATGGGCAACGGTGACTTCTTACCATTACGTGGCCCGTCTGCTCGTTTGCCTTTGACAGCTACAATAAATAAGAGCTATCAAATTGTTGAAAATACGGAAACTCGTCAAAAACAATAAGGTTTTAGCTTGTGTAAATGTCAGAGCTGATTTTAAAATTTATGTCAAAAAAATGCATAAATCATACATGTCAAATTACAAAAAAGCATTCAGCAAGCAACATACTAAACGTCGACGGTCACAAATTATTACATTGCTCGAGTAACTCATTAACACTATACAAACCCTTATCTAAATAGGAGTCAGTTAATTCGACGATTTGTTCTTAAATGTGCCTAGTATGGCTGCGTCTATATCGCGTATCAAAATATGTGGATAAAGCGTCCGTCACTCTCGTACTTATTTACGTGTCAGAAGGTGACAGATGCCTTATTCAAACTTTGTCACGCGATAAACGCAGACCCTAGGGCCCCTGGAGAACATATAATTTTTTGCAAAAATATTAATGAATTTTCTTTCCTACATTACATTAAATCACGCCGGTTTCCCAGAGGGGTAGGCAGAAACTGTAGCTGCCGAAACCAGACCGCTGAAGAGGAGGTTTTGAAGACGTTGCTAATTTAATAAAAACTTCGATTTGAGACTGTCAATTTATTTTAGGTTACAGAAATAGTGCCAAAATTATGCGCAGCTAAGTGGGAGTTTAGAAAGCTAGTGACTTGCCATTTTTGACTAGTTTAAGCTCAACGGATTATTTTAGTGGGGATAAACGTTTTGATATTGCTTGAAGAGCAGTTTTAGGCTACTAAGATGAAAGACTGTAGTATTAATGTAATTTGGAAACAATTAAAAATGTTGCAATACGCAACAGAGGCCACTTCTTTCCGCCTGTTACGATCCTAACAAATCTCTTTCGCTTCTTCCACATTCATACATCGAGTCATGCATACACGCCAGAGTATATGTATTGTATCACTCGTCTTTATTATATTTATACATTCCTTCAAAGAAGTATTTCGTAAATGAAGCCACGGGAAGTGAATAATATGGTTGACTTTGTATGAAACAGCCTTCATTTAGTCTATATTAAAGTCCCAAGTGGGTTTTATTGCTAAGCTAACTAAACGATTCCCCAAACGCCTAAATTTAATAACGGGTTCGATTCCAAGCCAATTATAGACCCTCGGTTGATTAAGAAAATACCGATTAAGAGGGTTAATGGTTAATTATTTATATAACCGGCTTAACTTGATTTAATAAACTTGCGGATTAAGTACGGGACGTTTAATTTACACATTAATTATAATTCAATAAGGTTGTTCAACTCGTGTAGCGTTTTCCTTTGAACATATCAAAGGAGCGGAATAGGAAATTGGGTGTAGAAACAAGACTTCAAATTAGTTTTGACGGCTAAAGAATTTTCACCAGATTTATTTGCAGGAGATTTAAAAAAATAACTAAATCTCATGATTATCCACGTTAACATTATAGAGACTCTGCTCTCCATTTCTTGGGCGATTTTTTAATTTGGTGTCGATTTCTTTTTTTTCTCAGATTTTAATTAAATTTGGTAAGTTGGTAAAATGAGTTATTCTGACCATGGTAAGCCCTATTTGACGCTATGTCCTACAAATTTTCCTATTAAGTTACACAACATGTATGGAAATTTTCGTTAAAAACTTCTACATTGACAATACACCAGTCAATTTTATTATTAAATTGCAACAATTCAAAAGATGGAAATTAAAAGGATTTTGGAAAGCTATTACTCCCGCCGGATAAACGCGTCAGTCGCCCTGCTTTGTCAGAAATTCAAATTTAAATCTAATATTGAAAGCCCCACAAGCTAGCGTCTTCACTTTTTGTAATGTAACAATGGGTATTCAGCGAATTTACATAAAGCTTTCTTAAGATATTTATAACGCTCGGTAAAGCAGATCAGGAAGAAGATTATTACCTACTATAAAGCTGTGGTTTCCTTGGATAGCGGTGCCGTTTTATAGCAGCCGTAATATGACGGCCGCTATAATATTACTTGACATTACGGTGTCAATCACCGCCCTCTAGGAAACCGCGCCATTTTGTTTACATAGACAACGTTCTTTGTGACGTCATTCACCGCTGTATTACGGCCGCTATATGACAGCTTGGCTAAACTAGGAAACAAGAGCTTTAGGCTTATAACCTTCGTCCAGCAGTGGGACACTATATTATAGGCTAATTAATAAAAATAATTAATAATTATGCTTATTTAGGATTAATATCCTGTAATTAGAATTCCGGACGATAAAAAAGGAATTTCCGGATTATGTCCTCCAATACACAATTGAAATTAACATTATAAGCATAGTATAAATAGGAAAAATCTTTCGTATTCGGCCTTTTAGAAGTTTCGGTTACCTATTGCCACTTGGACGCTAGGGCTGCGTCAATACGCGTCGCTAGATACTTAACCTTTTCCACGCCATTGACGGATAAGCCCGCACTGGTGCAACGCCAACAACGGATATATCCGTCATGGTTGGCAACGTTAAAAGGACCCGTCTGTCTATGAGGTAATGTTGACATTAGCTATGGTGTTTAGCTGTAATTGGCATGTGAGTGACGACGACTTTTGTTTTGATATAGTGTCGAAAAGGTTAATACGACTAAACCGACTTGGTGCGTTCTGTTGAGTTTGCTTGTGGTGGCATCGCGGCTCGTACGGTCGAGCCACGCACACATGTAAGCCGCGCGATACACCGTTGTTTGAAGACGAACTAGTTTATACTGTGGCATAAGTATTCAAACATTTAATTTTATAGTAGACTCACAGCATTTGTAACAAAAAATGCCATCTCATGCACGCAATATCCGCTATGTTACATTTAATTGCTGGCTGCAAAAAGATATGTTCTTTTATATTTACTTGTATCACAGCTGCACTTCTATACCGATTGCGAATTATGTCCTTAATTCAGAGTGAAACTGGACCAATCCCGAGGAGCTGGCTGCACAAATACAGACAAAGCAATCTCAGCGCGACGTGACCCGGATACTAGCCCGCGGTTGGAAGGAATATTACAGCTTGGCGGCAAGTTGAGAACATCTTGTACTATCTCGCCTATCACTCAATTAACATCTGTTTGACTGTAAGGCCAGCCAGTTCGGAGCAGATCCTTACAAGTTCTGAACTCCTGGTACCTAACAGGATGACTAAACACCCTCATCTGAATGATTATCAAATTAGAACAGCTTGACGAACTGAATTCCTTCAAGGAGACTTGACTCCTACCTCCTTACTCAATACGCCTTTGTCTTAACTGAGTTTACTTTGTAAGCTGCTAAGTACGTAATTAAATGTAAAAAACCGGTCAAGTGCAAGTCGGGGTAGCGTACCGAGGGTCCCGTACCGCCGCAGAGTAGGTATTATTTATATTCCAATTTGAATTCAATTTTGAATCGAATCCAGCGCGAGCACGTGACATGTGATATTTTTTTGTATCTGTGGTTTTGTTTTCAGGGTTTGTTACGTAATGAATACGATCATACTAGACGCTAGTTTTACCGTTTTTTTTTAAGATACAACAAAATAAAAATACGTTGGATAATGGTGGTGGTTCCCAAACTAAGCTAAGCTGTATGTCGGGTAAATAACAGTAACTATGAGAAAATATAGCATAAGTATGAAAATAATTAAACTTAAAATGAACCACCGCAGAACATTTGCAACTAGAAACAAGATTGACGAACTACTTAGTAACAGTACCTACATACGAAAACAGTTCAGTTGAGGTTGAAAGAAAAGGCCGAGCTGTATATGTTTATTACACGCACAAACACTAACACACATAATTCTGACGGGACCACGAGATTCGTTACTTAGTTAACGAATTAAAAAGCGAGTATTTGGACCAATGCTCCTGTTTTTGCCCGATTTAAATTTTTCTAGCGATCCACATCTTTGATTTTTCTGAGCGTTCGAAACGCCAGCATGTGAAAATGTCTACATTACATTATCAGCGTCTGTACTGCTCACAAAAGAACTATTATCCGCTTTCTAATTAGGGAATTTACGATTGTTTCGTCCCAGCTGTGTGGTAAGTCGTAGCGTCGTTCATTTCAATTTCTACGCAGCGCTACACAGCGTTGTTACTTAAAGGTCACTAATTTGAAGGTCACAAATTTGGAGGTCACAAATTTGAAGGTCACTAATTTGAAGGTTAAGGTCGTTGAGTATTAAGGCTACTTTACTACTGTGAACATATTTTTTTAATAAGTTCGGTTACCAAGTCTGACCTTTATTTTGCAAGATTTTAAGATTTTATTGCGAATTAAATGTTACCAGTAACAGTTCTCTCAGCTTGAAGTGACAAAAACAGGATGTTCACTTTTTAACCCTATATTTTTTAGGGTTCCATACCTAAAGGGGCTGTCCGTCCGACTGTCTGTCTGTAAGTGGGGTGTATCTCATGAAACGTTATAATTATTTAAGAGTGTGTATTTTTATCGTAGTATCAACAAGAAATAATAAAAAAAAAATTATAAAAATATTAAAGGGGCCCATACAAGAATTGTGTGGATAAAAAAAACATTTTTGAAAGAAAAACGTGTTACAAGATCCCAATTGTAATAGAACAACTGATCTCGCTGTATAGTAATAAGTTATGCTAGTGGTTTAGCAATTATGTACCTTTTCGACTTCGTTACTAAGTTTGGAGCCAATTAATATTGTCATTGGTTTCGCTCTTCGATAAATTACTTGAAGATTTAAATTAAAACTGGTTTATACAGTATAATTTAAGTAAAATACGTTTGGAAAACTTTAATTTCGCTAAATTAGACTGGTCACCAGAAAAAAAAATTAGTACAGTTTTGATTTACTACAAAAGTTTACCAATACCAATCTATACTATCTTTACTATGATAAAAGCTGAAGAGTTTGTTTGTTTGTTTGTTTGCTTGAACGCGTTAATCTCAGGAACTACTGGTCTGACTTGAAAGGTTCTTTCAGTGTTGATAGCCCATTTATCGAGGAAGGCACAACATACATAACCGAAGCGAAGCGAGGGCGGGTCGCTAGTCACTACATAGTATAAAACAAAGTCGCTTCTCGCTGTCTGTCCCTATGTATGCTTAGATCTTTAAAACTACGCAACGGATTTTGATGCGGTTTTTTTAGTAGATAGAGTGATTCAAGAGGAAGGTTTTTATGTATAATAAATTTTGTTTTATGTACGTGTGTTATAGAAAACTCAAATAAACCGAAGCGAAGCGAGGGCGGGTCGCTAGTATTTCATAAAACTAAGAAGTTACAATTGATACCATTTCTGCTACCATAGCTTAACCGTTTTAAGACTAAATATATTTTTGCTCAAAAATACCTACATCGTACTTAAAAGATACAGGATGTGTACGTTTGTAGCCAACTTTAAAGGACCCACATAAAAATACAAAATTGCATTGAATTCGTCAACATTAATACTAACAAAACGTAGTTTATTTAAGTATTCGTTTGAAACATTACAATGATCTGTAGTAATTGACCTTGAAGGTCACGGCCGGCTCTTTCCGCCTGAACGAATTTAAATTAAGCCAACTAAACTAATCTATAAACAGTTTTAAGAGGTCTCTTATAAGAGCTGTTCTGGAAATGTCACATATTTTCATTTACATACAAACATACCTATAGGCAGAGCTACAGAATTACCAACAACTCTAAAAAGTTGTTGTTAATCCTATAACGACATTTTGCACAGGCCATGTGTATGTTAGTGACAGGTTGCAAGCCCATCGCCTAACAATACTACAAGCCTTTATTCCCTTCGTCTCTTACGACTTCCACAAGAAGACATGGAGTGGAACTATTCTAAGCCGGCAACCACAACGGCATATTTTAATTTATTATTATTATTGAAGATTTTTTATTTTCATACATAATTATTTCGTCGATACAACGCAATATTTCGTTGTTTTGGCTTTTTCTCAGAGTTCCGTGCCCAAAGTGTACCATATTACTAAGGCCCTTCTCTGTTCGTCTGTCCGTCTGTCTGTCACAGGACCGTGACCTTTTTTCGATCTTAATACTGTACGGTGGTACGGAACCCTTCTTCTGCAGGTCCGAAACGCACTTGGCTTTTACGAAATGTTACATTAGGTACTCACATATTAACACCAAATTTACCAAATTTTTTTTTTATTTCACTTACACATACATACATTAATTTACGCCTGTTTCCCAGAGGGGTAGGCAGAGACCACTTCTTTCCACTTGCTACGATCTTGACAAATTTCTTTCGCTTCTTCCACATTCATACATCGAGTCATGCACGCACGTCGGTTTCGGGTACTTAAGATTCGGCCCTTTTCCAGTATTTCACCGATTTGACTCGAAAAAGTACGCCTAGGGCGGCCCCTTCCGACCCGTCCACTCACTATCGATCTGTATATCTCTTTCGTCAATCTTCTTTCATCCATCCTTTCCAAATGACCGAACCATCGAAGCATGCCCTTTTCAATCTTAGTCAATACATCTTCTTTTATTCCACATTTCTCTCTGACTTTTTCATTCCTTACTCTATCAATCAGTTTCACACCACACATACTACGCAAAGAGCGCATTTCAACAGCATTTACACGACTTTTACTCAGTTATATAAAAGGCGTTTCCAGCGTAGCTTTTGTAAGAGGCCTCTTAATTCCCACGTTAATTACCAATAAACTGCGAATTCCCTTAAAGATAACCCAGGGATAACGAACGCTGGAATAAACGTCTTCGAAACAGCAACAGGCCACGATCCGAAATTGTCATTAAGAACTTAATTAAGCGTTGTTTTGTCCCTTTCCCTAAAATGTTCTGCAACTATTGTGTGAAAGAGACGAGATGGAGGTTTTCAAATTGGGACTTAGTGAAGTGTTGGTTCGTTTAAATTTGAATGTAAATGCAATGACCCAGATTGAACGATGCCAGTTGATTGAGAAACAAATGAAGGGGTTAATTTAACGGTTAGAGGGTAAATAAATACAGGACGAGCTTAAATAAAAGGATTGCATGACACGTACCACATGCTGGTACAATAGAATGTACTTTAATAATGTATTGTATGTATGTACAAACAAAGGAGATAACAATTACAAAATAGACAAAAATATAACAGGGATGTACAAAGGTTAATTTATTCCTTGAGGGGATCCTCTTCCAGTTAACCTTTGAGCGATTGAGAAATAATTAATAACAATGAATAGCCAAATAAGTACAACACTAAAAAGATATTCTATAATATTTATGACGTCAACAAAGTTGTAAAAAAAATCTTGAAAAATCAAGTAAAACATTCAATTATCTACATTAAATTTCTACAAATCTATAAACAGTCTTTATAACAATAAAATGAATTTAAATAAATATATATAGATAAAATATATAAACAAAAATATTAAACAATATTACCAATATATTAAATAAATATTATTAATATTGGGATAAATAGTTATACAATATGTAAACTTACTAAAACCATTTATTTGAACCCGAGCATGTTTAGGCGATAGATAAGGTAGGGGTATATAAATTATTGAAATCTCAACGCTTTTTCAAATTTAAATAAATAATGCACTGAACGCAAGTTCAATAATTTGTTACGATGTAAACATTACACGGGTCTTATCATGGGCACTGAACGACGATGTAATCATTACACACGGGATGCTACTTTTACGGTTAACCGACTTTGGAAAAGGTAAGATTTTATATTTTTTATGCAATGACAAAATTAAAAATATTCGACAAACACTAGCAAAAAATTTGGTAAATCACTTAACTCAACTAGGCTATCAACTGGTTGAAAGAGATGGTTTTAGTAAGTTTACATACTGTATAATAATATATGTGTGTAATAAAACAGCGTTATGTGGTTGACACTTTTTTTTAAGTGCGTATGACATTCAAACAGACAGACGGACGGCCTTAAAAACAACCTTTTTTTTTACTTAATTTAATATGAAACTATCCTACATCCCACATCCAAGCATCCTACCGTTACTTGAGTGTATGAACTAAAAATAATTATAATTCATACAGTCACCTTATTACGTTGATATTTGTCTACATTATCATAACCCAATTCGAAGGGTTCTAAAAGCCTTTTGTTTTCGCATCACGCTGTGAATACGAAACGAGCGCCCGTCAATAATGGTAAAACAATAACACCCTGTATGTAATATCAATCAAGTGAGCGGAGTATAGGTAAACTGAGAAAACCTTGGGGTTTAATCTTATTTGTTTTCGCCTATCTTACTTCTATTTTGTAATCTTATCGATGTCGTTAGAGTAACTCTTAGTGGTCAAGTGATTTATTTAAGCTCTTATGTACTTGACAATGATGTCTAAAGTAAATAAAAACCGCCTGTAAAAACGCAAAAACTATAATCTATTAAAATGATAGGTAAGAGGCTAGTCCAATTGAAGTCGACTTGAGTTGGACTAATTGAGGAGTTCCCTCAATTCCTCACTGAACCCCTCATCAGATCAGATCAGATCATCAGATTCAGATTTGGTGGCATTTGGACCACCTTGAAAGTACCTATACTCTAACAAAACCAAAAAATAATAATGAAGTCGGTCCACAATTGACGGATAAATCGGTAAACATACATAAAAAAAATACGCAGTGGAACGCATAACCTCCTCTTTTTTTAAAGCCGGTTAAAAGGCGTCATCTATTATCAAGTACCTCTAATACCTGATATGTAGTTTTTTTTTTTAATATCTTGTGGTGACATGCGTAAAAAGCAGGCAAGTGCGAGTAGGGCTCTCACACGAAGGGTTCCGTACCACCGAGCAAAAACCGGCGAAAAAAGCACGTTTGTATGTTCCCCTTTAATGTTTAATTTTATTTAACCAGTGTTGCCAGATTTAGAGGTTTTCCCTGAAAGATTAGATTTAGAGGTTTTTCCAGGTCGTTGAGGATTTTTCGAGGTTTCGATGTCACTAAATCTGTCTAGGGGATTTTCTGAAGGATTCTCACAATTCTTACCAACTGTGAATTACTTCGAAAATCGGTCAATAACACTACACTACACTGACATTTTGGACAAATTTTAAGGAAACTTACGACTTTGTAGTTAAGTTCAGTGTACTAATAAGTACCTAATAAGTTCTAATAAAAACTATATCAATTTAGTATTTTCATCATCTTCAGCGCATATACGCCCACCGTTGGGCATACGCCTCTCCAATTTTCCTCCACTGGGCCCGATTTGCGGTGGGTCTCCCCCAGATTGGGCCTGCGGTCGCGCTTATGTCATCCGACCACCTTGCTGGGGGCCTGCCGACTCCTCTCTTTGAGCGAGGTTGCCACTCCAAAACACGCTTGCTCCATCTCCCATCATTTCGGCGACACATATGTCCTGCCCAGGCCCATTTCAATTTGGCAACACGATGGCCTATATCCACCACTCTGGTGCGTTGGCGAATGATTTCGTTTCGGATTTCGGATTAGTATTTTAGTAACTGTAAATATTATGTAGCTTGTATGTAATAATAATCCTTATATTTTAGATAAATATGATATACAAAAATCGTCAGAGGTTTTTTATCAATCGTACTCTAGAAACTAGGGGTTTTTCAAATACATCTGGGGGGGAAGGTGCATAAAAATCTGGCAACACTATATTTAACTATTTTTAACAACGAGGCCTCTTTGCGAAATGAAAGTTAGTAAAATGATATAGTTTTGTAAAAGGGTGTACATGTGTGCCTGTGTTTCTGTCTGTGGCATCGTAGCTCCTTAACGGATGGACCGTTTGACACATTGTTTTTTTTTTTAACTGAGTTTTATTGCAATTATTGTAAGGTTAGGTTAGGTTTTATGGAAATCAGTTTGGCGGGTATCAGATATCTCTAAAAGTTTATCTTTATACATAAGTAATTAAAACGTAAAATATTTTTTATGATTTCGTTTACACCGCCACGTTGACATAGTAGTTCATAGTGGCTTAGGAATCAATCAGAATTAGTTGGCTGTACAATGCTAGAAAAGAAAGGAAAAGGTAAAAGATAAAGATAAGCTCGTGTCATATCAAGATGTCAAGAACGTAGCAACCAAAAGAGAGGAAGAGCTCTTAAGTTATGAAGGACAAAGCTAGAGTTTAGTTCTTAAATCTTTATTGAACCAAATAAGTAGAAATGGCTGACTTAATGCCTCATGGCATTCTTTTTGAAATTATGATGGGACTAGATGAAGTTGTGCAAAATTGTCTCCTGTTTAAATAATATATAAAATAAATAAATATAAGGGGGGACAATCTCACACCAATTGACCTAGTCCCGAACTAAGCTCTAGGCTTGTACTATGGGTACTAGACAACGATCTAAATACTTATATAGAGAAATATATACTTAAATACATTAGAAAACATCCATGACTCAGGAACAAATATTCGGGCTAATCACACAAATATCTGCCCTTACCGGGATTTGAACCCAGGACCTCTAGCTTCGTAGGCAGGGTCACTACCAACTAGGCTATCGCGTCGTTTCTTTTATTCTTACAGAGTTTAACATCCCAAATACTGGTTTGTGTTGTAATCTAGTAGACGTAGTGGAACAATCAGGCGCGTGGTCCGGACGGGAACATATCGGTGACCGGCCGCTGCCTACTCATTTATTTTGCTTTTTACTGCAAGTCATGAACGTGTAGCGGGAAATCCCGTTATAACTTAACCTACATTCAAGAAGGGAATAAGACATACATACATTAAATGCGGGTGGTAGGACCTTGTGCAGGGTCCGTCCGGATCGCTACCACCATCTTATCCATTAACCTACCGCCAAACAGCAGTGTTCGCATTGTTGTGTTCCGGTTTGGGGATAAGACAGCCGGTGAAATGACTAGCATAGAGGCATTCCATCTTAGCCTCAGGGTTGGCAACGCATTTGCAGTCTTAGGATTGCATTGCAGTCTTGTGATTGCGAATGTCTATGGGTCACAGTTTCCACTTACCATCAGGTGGCCTGTGTGCTCGATTGTCTACTCGATGCCATAAAAAAAAAAAAAAACTCGCCTGTTTCCCAGAGGGGTAGGCAGAGACCACTTTTTTCCACTTGCTACGATCTTGACAAATTTCATTCGCTTCTTCCGCATTCATACATCGAGTCATGCACGCACGTCGGTTTCGGGTACTTAAGATTCGGCCCTTTTCCAGTTCTCCGATTTGACTCCAAAAAGTACGCCTAGGGCGGCCCCTTCCAACCCGTCCATTCACTTTCGGTCTGTATATCTCTTTCGTCAATCTTTTTTCATCCCTCCTTTCCAAATGACCGAACCATCGAAGCATGCCCTTTTCAATCTTAGTCACTACATCTTCTTTTATTCCACATTTCTCTCTGACTTTTTCATTCCTTACTCTATCAATCAGTTTCAACAACTGGTGAAATTACTAGCAGAGAGGCATTCCATCTTAGTCCTAAGAGGTTGGTGCAGTTAGCGTCGTGTCACGTTGGCGCCACTGAAAATCAGCGTCTTGTTCAGGCCGTGACGTAGTGCTGAGTGGTGTCAATTTAGACGTCAAGAAATCACCCATGGCAACATTATGCTACATTTTTTTTTTCTAAATTCCTTTTCTTTATTGTTTAATTTTGATTTCTGTGTTACCATTCTTTGTTAATGTTCAATTTAATCTGTGTTTTATTTTCTTCTTGTGATCCTCGAATAAATATTTATATTTCTATTTATATAGTATTTAGTCAAGATTACCAAATAGTTGGAAGCATCCAGGATGCCCATTAACGACGTCGCCTAAGTGATCAAATTGTTCAGGTCATCCACAGTGCTTAAATTAGTTGGACCGTGTCATAAAAAAAACTTATTAAAGTGTATTTTAAAGGTGTTATTCAACTTCTAGTCATTGGTAACGCATGGAAATACGAGTATAGGTAAAAATCTTAAATAAAACTCCTCTTGCATGTAGTTGTAACACATCAGCTGTATAGACCGATCGACATTCTATATTTGAAATTTGACGTAAGTTCTACACCGTGGGAACGAGGAATCCGACAAACTTTAACCATCGATTCTAGAGCCAATTTGTAGTATATAATGTGATATAACATGTAGTCCAATAACGCATAATTTCCAAGATATTTATTTATAAAAAATATTCTATAATTAATTTAATTTGAACTTTGTCACCTAAAGCATTATTTACTAAGAAAGATTCATCTTTTAAATAGCAATGATGTCATCAACGTACAACGTAAATTAATTAAATCAATTTCTTAATAAGGGAGTCAAAAATAGTAGCTTTATTCCTGTTTCCCTTGACTTTGACCACACAAGGCGTGCGTACAAAAAATAATAAGGATTGCTAGTCTCTGACAGACGCTGAGCGATCGGAGACGTCGGCGACCCGACGACGGGTGCGACACGACGGCGTTTATTGAGATTGGTACAGACAAAATAAGTAGCTGTACATTATAGTACCTTGTCACAGTAACGTATTAAAGTGAGAGTGGTTTCAATTTATACATACATACATACACACCGTCACGGTCATCCCAGAGTGTGGCAGGCAGAGCTACTGAATTACAAACAACTCTAATAACTAGTTGTTAATTCTATAACCACATTTTGCACAAACAGGCTAACATTTTTACCATGTGTATATTAGTGACAGGTTGCAAGCCCATAACCAAACAATTTCTTATTACATACATATATAAACTCACGCCTTTTCCCCAGAGTGGGCAGAGCTACAGAAAATTACCTACAACTCTAAAAACTTGTTGATAATTCTGTAACCACATTTTGCGCAATTAGGCTAAGATACTTACTTTAACAGCGTATTAGTGACAGCTTGCAAGCCCATCCCCTACAGTACTACAAGCCTTTAATCCTTTAATCATCTCTTGGTGGAAGTGTCCACAGGAATTTATTAATTATTTTAACCTTTTTTGCACAAATAAGTACAAATGGCGGACTTAATGCCGAACGGCATTCTCTACAGTCAACCAATTAATCATACAAACACTAACAAACTAACCAACTAACTAATTAGTATATCAATATCTGCGGCTGGGGTGGGTAGGTAGATGATTACATACATACATACATAATCTCACGCCTTTATTCCCAGAGTGGGGTAGGCAGAGCTACAGATTTACCAACAACTCTAAAAACTTGTAGATGATTACAAGTGTCATTATTCTAAACCAGGCGTGTGATTCTCTCAGCGCGGTCCGACGAACGAACAAGTGCATATCGCAGCGGCGAGGTTGAGTAGTCCCGTCAGAGCGAACAAAACACATAATAGCGCGTGCATTTTCAATTTGACAGCATGACTTCTGTCGATAAGATCGAACGTATAAGGCTGCCTAATCAAGAATGCACGCGCTAAAAGTGTTTTGTTTGCTCTGACGGGACTACATTCACTCGTTCGTCCGTCCAACCGCGTTCTTAGAGAATCATATTAAATTAATCAGATTTCATGATTCAACAGATTTATTTCATAGACAGTGTGGCTAGATATTCATCAAATATGGCCTAGTTGGTAGTGACCCTGCCTACGAAGCTAGCGGTCCTGGGTTCATATCCCGGTAAGGTTCCGGATTTGAACTCAGTTCCATTTGTTCCTGAGTCATGGATGTTTTCTAATGTATTTAAGTATATATTTCTCTATATAAGTATTTATATCGTTGTCTTGTACCCATAGTACAAGCCTAGAGCTTAGTTTGGGACTAATAGGTCAATTGGTGTGAGATTGTCCTCTTATATTTATATTTTATTTAATTTAAAACGCTAATTTAGTGGACCTCTTGCAAGATCCTTCCAGACCGCTACCATCATCCTTTAACGTACCGCCAAGCAGTACGAGTAGTGTTCGTGGGTTAAACAACCGGTGACATCACTAGCATAGAGGCATCCCATCAACCTCAGGGTTGGCTACGCATTTGCGGTTTTAGGATTGCAGTCTTTAGATTGTACTATTGAGGACGCCATCTATGGGTGACAGATCCCACTTACTATAGATAGGTGGGTTAAGTGCACCGTACTAATATATGGTCCGTCGCAGTTGCCCTGTAGGCGCACTTACCCCAAGGTCAAGGTCAAGGGCAAGAACGTCAACGGGATAAGTGCGACGAACAATATATTTTTAAGGAGATATTGTTGCACTTACCTTACCTTACCTTATCAGGTTGCCTGTGTGTTCGTTCGCATTCACCATGCCGTAAATACGATATTTGACAAAAGTCAAATCAGCTTCTTTTTATGAAACATCAAAAACGCTCCGTTACTATGGAATTTATAGGGATTACTATCTTGTGACGTCACAATCCAACAGCGTCCTTTTTGTTGGATTTTATGAATTTAAAAATCTTAAAATAGCAACCATAAATAAAACAGTGATGTGTTCCTAGTATTTTTATAATGTTTATCTGTTGTTAATGAAAAATCAATTTAATTTCACTCTTGTCAAATACCCTATTAATACGTTAGCTACCGCACTAAGAACTTATCTACTTGGTTATTAATGCTACGTTTTCCCACAGAAGAACTATTTTACAGTGTTCTCAGGATATAGTTACACTTTACTCAGCGCAGTTGATAAAAAACCCAACCTTACTTCAACCAACCGGGGACCACATCTGCGCTTTATTCAGGACAATTTTTAAACAACAAGCAAACTTTCGAGTGCAGATTCTTTCACATATTTTATGCATTCATTGCCCAACACCAACATTTTATAAACATATTGACCCGATATGGAGGTTCTGGGCATTGAAACAAAATATAAGCGCACCACACTTTCTGTTGTTCTCGAGCCAAATTCGCTTCCGATTTCAAGTTGTATTTATTTGACAGGATGCTGTGAGCATCTGCGGCCTCTTGTGTCAAGTTTATAGATTAAAATAGAAAGGTCACTGTTGGAAAAACGCTGACCTCTAAAACTGTCATCATCATCATTGCATACGGCTGTCTTGTCATAGATCCAATGTTGATGACCAAGTGTTTCAAACACTGCTGCGGCAGGTGAAAATCTACCGGGTCACCAGGAAACAGCGAAGTGGGCATGTGTCTGGTGAAGTGTTCCGTAGTTGCATTGTGGTGACCCCCTCATTCCTCATATTAGGGAATTTACAGTAAAGGAAATTGATTCCATGATGTCATAGTGACGGTTGTACTATCAGACCATTGGAACCTTGACCCACCATAGAACTGTGTCACAGAGACGTCATGATTCAAGTCATAAGAAGTGTCAAACAAATTGTTTTATAATGTCACTGTGACACCGTTCTATGGTGGGTCAGGGTTCCATTGGGCTGATAGTACACAGAAGAAAAAGATGGTACGCTTGACATTTGGCTACACGGGATCTGTTTTCCTACATCTATGTACTATCAGCCCAATGGAACCCTGACCCACCATAGAACGGTGTCACAGTGACATTATAAAACAATTTGTTAGACACTTCTTATGACTTGAATCATAACGTCTCTGTGACACAGTTCTATGGTAGGTCAAGGTTCCAATGGTCTGATAGTACGAAGCAGACGGATTCGTTACTATGTATTGATTTCTATGGTTACAGCCTGCTGTGCACTGGATCGGTATATCTATACTCATAAAAATTAATACAAAACAATAAATCTTTCCGCTCCGTACGCTGGAATGCCGAGCCATTGGACGCGCAGCTTTAGCGTTACGCAGTTTTGGCTGACTGTACCTACTCACCTAATTTACAAGATAATTTTGATTAGATCATAAATCAATTCTTACAAGGAACTACACAGAATGTAAATGATGCCTATATGATGCGTCGTTTTATTATTCTAAATGATCTCGCTGCTTTTCTCAATTCTACACCCAAGCACAGTATAAGATATTTAACGGAAATGCACCGGTTCGCGCTGGGAGTCGAACCCGGAATAGCTGATGAGCGGAACATGTGTCCCCAGCGATTTATTCTGAGACGTGTTGAAACATGTTACAATGTACAAAACTTTTTGGGGAAGACAGGAACTCTTTTCTTTATACAGGGTCTCATGAGAGGAATGGCTGGACTAGGGAAGTCACATCAGGAGCAAAAAAAATGGGTCAGAGTGCGTTTTTCAAACTTAAGGGGCTATTTCGAAGCCTTGATTCCTCGCCAGGGGATGCTTTTAGTGAAATCTGATGATGAATACCCCGAGCATCGATACAGGACTTTCAAATTACCAAGGGTTGAATCTGCGGTTAACGCCTTAATTGTGCATATTCACAAAAACATCTAAAATGGCAATAAAATGTAAGGAAATCCAAATGCTGGCGCAATCTCTCTCGCTGTCATGTTAACTGATTGTGCGATCAGTTAGGTATCTTAAGAACGATTGATCTCCTCTAATAAACCTCGGAGTATCCACCATTAAACCTTACTCAAATCAACCCCTGGCTCGAAACCAAGGCTTCGAAATGGCCTCGTTTGTATGAAAAACGCACTCTGATCCGTTATTTTTGCTCCCGAGTGTATTACTCTGATTATAAAATACGACAACTCTCAAGATTGAATTAAACGCTGTAAACCTAGTAAGGTAAACGTACGAGTGCTCGACATGTCAACAGAAAATATTTATTTGCATCGTGATTATTATGATCATTTATACATTATACACAAAACATTTTCATGTGATTTGGGAGATGAGACCTTTACTTTTGTTAAATGGAATTTGTTTTATATGGCAACCATATGGATTTTTTTCAAAATGAATAGTAATGTTATTCAATCGGATTGTATGAGTAAATGTCAGATGAGTCCTTTTCTTTATTTTAAAATTGGCGTGTGAAATGTCAAAGCCACAAACATTTCTCATCGCTAAAATGAGGTGGTGACAAAAGTAATGTTAATCTTATTTTGTTAATTAGAACTCAAAGTATGGGTACAAATACTAGTACAGCGACGAGCACTCGTACGTTTACTCTACTCACTAGTGGGCCAGTTACTGTGACTTGCCAGACATCCTTCGAGCAACATGGAAGGGAGTAGGCATTCGCACCATTTCCCCTCTGTCAAAGTACAAGCCCAATCGGACATGCGCATCTAACAGAACTAGTCGCCACTCAATTGTCAACTAGACAGAGTCCAGTCGCGCGAGTGAAGGTTAACTACACTTAAAATGCCAAATTACTCTGTTTTCTGCTGTAAAAAGAGGTCTGGGACATTACTTACAAAAAAAATGGTGTTACATTTCACATGCAAGTAAATTTTTATCGTATTATTGCTGTTATATTGCATTAAGACCCTAAATTCGCATATTTTATTATAATATAACTGTCGGATTTGTTTACCAACATCGAGTCTGCTCGTCCGTACAAAATTCGGATCTGATGAGCAACTAATCAGTTGACCAAAGAATTTGCTCCAGGTGCGCAAGTTTTGTCCGTATATTGTGCATTTGTGTGCAAATTTCCCCTCGCAAGAAATGACAGGGGGTTTTTTCTGTAGGTACAGGGGGACACCCAACTCTAGCGAAAATGATATTTTTCCAGTTCAAACTTTCCTAAATGGTCCTCCAAATCTAAAAATTTATAATAACACGCACACAATGTTTTTTAACAGTTATTTTTTATTGACCCCACTGGATGTTAAATTTGAAAAAAAAAACATAATGCATATTCGGTACCCGATAAAGATTTATGTAGGTACTTAATTCAATTTTACAACTTTGACGTAATTTTAATGTAAAACTAAGCCAAATTACGGCTTTGTAGTACCAAAGAGTCTCGGAATTAAACCGAGTTAAACGGACAGACGAACATGGCGAAACTATAAGGGTTCTTTGTTGACTATGGAACCTTAAAAATAAAATCATTGACCATTTTATACGTGTCACCGTGTTAAGATCCGTTTAATATGAAATATGAGTGAATTACCCTATTTAAAAAGCACTTTCTTATTCTGTATTTCACGGTAGAGCCACAACTCATTCTTTAAAATGCATAGAGTTTTAAAATATAGTAATAACAGCATATAAATCTTGGAGCGCGTGCAAGCGTGCTTAATGGTCGTATCACAAGAAAATTCCGTTTTAAAAACTACAAGAAAAATCCATTTTGAAATGCTTTGATGAAATTATGCTCGCGGAACTAGGAAATAATGTAACAGAATTTAGTTTATAAATACTTTATGCATTTCAGATCAATTAATCATCTCGTTTATTTGTAAAGACATACATACATACATACATACATAGCTTTACACCTTCATTCCCAGAGTGGGGTAGGCAGAGCTACAGAATTACCTACAACAATAAAAACTTGTTGTTAATTCTATAACCACATATCACAAAAAAAAACAAATGAACAAATAAGTAATTACCAGGGAACAGTCACACAAATTGACCTAGTCCCTAACTAAGCTTTAGGCTTGTACTATTGGTACTAGATTTCATCGCATGCTTTCAGCTCCTCCCCCTTTCCCATGAGTCAGCAACCGTTCTCGTTCGTGAGCATCCGGTCTCACGAGTGAGCAACCGTTCTCGTTCGTGAGCATCCGGTCTCACGAGTGAGCATCCGGTCTCACGAGTGAGCAACCGTTCTCGTTAGTGAGCATCCGGTCTCACGAGTGAGCAACCGTTCTCGTTCGTGAGCATCCGGTCTCACGAGTGAGCAACCGTTCTCGTTCGTGAGCATCCGGTCTCACGAGTGAGCAACCGTTCTCGTTAGTGAGCATCCGGTCAGGGGGTTGGGGTGTTTAGAGTTTCGCCTCCTAGTGTGGGTGGATGGTAGGAAACCGCGAGGACCTAAAAACCCGAACGGAATACTACCAACTACCACGGCACACCCCGGGCAACATTGCTGGTAGACTGGTCGCAGTTTCACTGTGCCCTCTTTACCAGCAATGGCTGAGAAATCTCTCGGCTCCATCGGGTTTGTAGGCGGCCCGATGGACTATCCAGCCTACCTGCGGTAGTCCTCCGCAGTTGAGCGCCGTGAGCGAGGATGCAGGAGTCCTGGGGGGTTGAGTCGAACGGAGTCGGGATAGTACTACCGGGAGACAACACGCCCCCTTTGGTCCGAATTTCTGGCAAAACGGTAGCCTTGTATGCTAGCCACTGCAAGGTAACGGACACGCGTCCGTACGGTCGAGGTGGGTACGGTTTCGCAGGCGAGATGTGTGGGGGCTCTCTGGGAGGGCGGGGTGTCGGCCATGCTGACGGGGCAAGGGCATGTGGAACACCTGGGGGGATCCGGATCGATCCACCCAGCCACATTGTCTGCAGCTCCCGATGTCGCGCATTGATACCCAACTCTGCACATCTATATCTCACAAGTAATCCTGGTGTCATTTTTAAGACATCCCCGGTGCGGGCTCCGTGGAGGGTGGGAAACTTGTGAGATGAAATTAAAATCAACGGAATATGGAAAATCCAAGATCCGAAAACCCGAAAGTGCCGGAGGGGAAACCCAAAGGCGCTCAACAAGAGAGCGGTGCTCCGTTAGGCGTGCCAGTCTCTCCAAATCCAACAGGTGCGGGTAGTAGTGGCCAAGGGCCACACCACACACAAACACCACACAGGGGTGGCGGTAGGGCGCAAGCCCCGCCAGCTACTCACACACACCAAACACAGCGGAAGGTAAGTGGCGCGAAAGTGACGCTACCTTCCTTCACACGTGGCTTCGAGGCATCGTCTTCGAACTCGAAGACCACAAGCACACACCCACGCGGGGGCGGTGCTAAGGCACCGCCACACACACACACGAAGTCTGCGAGGGGCAGAAAGTCTGCTGGGAAACCGGCGGGCTCAAAACCCCGAGCGTGGACTCAACACACCCAGCCCAGGCCACTACGCAAAGCCAGCCCGGAGATCGTCCCGCCTGCACCTGCGGAGAAATCCGCAGACGCGGGGCAGACACCGGCGCTGCTACCCACGCCCTCTGTAGCTTCCCAGCTGGATGCCAGCTGGAATTTTCCCGTGTTGTCCACGTGGGGAAGAAGGGAGAAAACCGCTGAGCGGGATGCCCCAGTACCCAGTGCGACCAACCTCGGGAAAAAGAAGCACAAAAACCAGAAGCAGCGCCGCAAGTACCGTAGGCTACTGGCGGAACAAGCTGCTGCTCCGGTGCCTGACCAACAACCAGGTGCTCCCGGAACGGAGACGGTGCGAGGCGTTGCTGGTGACCCTTGTCACCCGTCAACAAGCCGTGCCGCTCCCAAAGGGAAAGGAGCTGGCAACAGGGCCTCGGAGGGGAGCCCCGCGGTGGCTCGAGCCAATGCTAAGAGGGTGCGCCTGGACGAGACTCTGTCTCCGAGAGGCGAACCCAAAAAGCAGAGGATCGAGCCGTCGCCGGGAACCCCACGAGTAGCGTACGCGGACGCGGCGAGAGCGGACTTGATGGTTGCTGTCACATCAGCAGCCACGGGTCACCTCTCGGCTGAACTCGCTGACGAGGCCCTAAACCTCATCCAAGCCCGCGTGATGAGGGAAGCGGTCCAAAACCTGCAGAGCAGGGGCGGACCACAGTTTCAGGGAAAGCCGTTACACGTGAACGGCACCCTGAGGCTGTGGTGCGGGGACCAAGCAGCGGTATCCTGGCTCAAACAGTGCGTGGCTACCATCACCCTCTCCTCAGGAGACAAGCTGGTGGTGAAGCGCCAGAGCGAGATACCGCGCAGAGTACGCTGCGGCATTCTGCTCCCGGGTGTTTATGACGACTTCGGCGTAGTAGCGCACTCGCTCCGCTACCAGAACACCTGGGTGCAGATAGACCGGTGGCTTCTGCACAGCGCAGACAGGCAAGGTAGAGAAACCTTCGCCATTGTCAGCATACCGGAGACGGAGGTGCAGGCCATCCTGGACAGAGGGCGCCGGCTCGCATTTTTGTGTGGGTCGGTGTACCTGAAGTTTCAGGGGCCACGGGGGAAGTTCGTGGAGACTCCACCCCCAAGCACCAACGCCACAACATCAGGCACACAGCCAGAACCAGAGCCGATGGACACGGCCACGGTGACCGGCACGGCCGACGACGCAGTCGTGGTCACGCCCGGGTCCCAATCCCCGGCGCAAGGCGCCCCCTGCTCCGAGCACGACGAGGAAGAGCTCCTCCGTGACCCGTCGGAGAGCGGGGAGGAGTGCGCAAAGGGGTTGGGCTTGCTGGCCATCGGCGAGGGGGACGGCGGGGAGGGGTCATCGGGGATTCGCACCAATGACGGAACCCCCTTCTCCCGGTTGTAGCATCCTCCAAACAAACCTCCACCACAGCGAAACCGCGACGGCTCAGGTCCGGAAGTGGCTGGAGGCCAACAACACCGCCGTGGTCCTGATCCAGGAGCCGTGGATCAGGAAGGGGGCCATATGCGGGCTCCGAAACATTGGAGGTAAGCTCATAGTGCACACGGGACCGGATAACCCCCGGACCTGCATTTACACCACCAGGAATATACATGCCGAACCCTTAACCAGTTTCTGCTCTAGAGACCTGTGTGCCATCAAGGTGCGAGGGGCGCAAGACTCCAGCCTGCCGGAGGTGGTCCTGGCCTCGATCTACATGCCAGAGGCAGAAGATCCGCCGCCACACGAAATGACGAGGCTGGTGACCTACTGTGAGGAGTACAAGCTGCCGCTAATTGTGGCCACGGACTCCAACGCACACCACCCCCTCTGGGGCATGAAAAACGCCAACAACAGAGGTAAGCTACTTGTAGAATACCTAATGTCAACTAACCTTAACATCCTGAATACAGGCTCTGAACCCACATTCGTAAACAGACGTAGTAGCACAATCATTGACTTGACTTTAGCAACTGAAGAAACCTCACAGCACATCACGGGATGGCACGTTTCAAAGGAACTGTCGTGCTCAGACCATAGATGGATACGTTTCGATATTCAGGTAAATACAATCGCAGAAGCTCCTAGGAGGAACCCACGAAGAACCAACCGCTTGCAATACGCTGAGCGGCTGGAACTTACGTTGCCATCGGCGACTCCACTCCAACTAGAGAGCTGCGAAGCGATAGAAAACCAGGTAATTATCCTCACGGAGGCCATTGTAGCAAGTTATCAGCATGCCTGTCCTCTCTCTAACCCCCCGGCCAGCCGCAACAGCGAAGGTAAATGGTGGGGCCCTGAGCTGGAGAGGCTCAGGAAGAAGATGAGGCGACAACTGAACAGAGCAATGAACACAGGCGCAGACCACGACTGGGATAAGTACAAAACGACTAAGTCTAGGTACAAGAAACGCCTCAGGTACAGGAGTACGAGCTCATGGCGTAACTTCTGCAACAACATAGAAGCATGTTCACAGGCCAATAGGGTAAGGAAGGTTCTCTCCAACCAGACCACGCACACCATGGGTTCCTTACGCAAGCCAGACAACACACTCACCAGCTCGTCAGAGGAGGCAGAACGGGTCCTCGTAGAAACGCACTTCCCTGACTGTGTGATATCACAGTCGACCAGCTGGACGAGCGAAGAAGCCCCCCCTACCACGGTAGACTGGGTACGGGCACACGAGGTAATCAACCCCCATAAAGTTAAATGGGCAATTAACAGCTTTGACTCCTTCAAATCACCAGGTCTGGACGAGGTCTTTCCAGCACTTCTGAAGTGGGGTGGCGAAAGACTAACTCGGACTCTTGCCGAGATCCTAACTGCTTGCCTAGCACACAGGTATGTGCCCAGGCGGTGGAGGGAGGTCAAAGTCATTTTCATACCGAAACCAGGTAAGAGCGACTACTCAGACCCCAGATCCTACAGACCCATCAGCCTAACCTCGTTCTTATTAAAGACCCTGGAAAGGCTATGCGACAGGAATCTGCGGGAGAGCTGCCTGGTCAACACACCAATGCACCCAAACCAACATGCCTACAGCCAAGGTAAATCTACAGACTCAGCCCTACATGCAGTAGTAAGCAAGGTAGAGGAAGCCATCAAGAACAGATCAATGTGCCTAGGCGTCTTCATAGATATTGAGGGGGCCTTCGACAAGACCAACTTCAGCAACATAACAACCGCGCTAGTCAGGCACGGGGCGAACCCGACCCTGGTTAAATGGATAGGTAATATGCTTAGCAAAAGGGTCATCAGACTCAATGCAAACAACAACCAACTAGCAATGGTGGCAAAGGGCTGTCCCCAGGGCGGCGTTCTCTCCCCGCTACTATGGAACATAGTTGTGAACGAGTTGATCGCCAAACTAAACGACAGTCGCTACTACGCGGTAGGTTACGCGGACGACATAGCGATACTCACAACCGGCAACGTCACCAGCACGGTCTGCGACGTCACCCGCGCAGCTCTAAGTATCGTAGAACGCTGGTGCTCAACCAACAAACTATCCGTCAACCCAAAGAAAACGGAGATGGTATTGTTCACTAACAAACGCAGCCTGGGCAACTACCAACTCCCCAAGTTGTTTGGAACAGAACTCCAGCTATCGAATGAGGTAAAGTATCTAGGAGTCGTACTTGACAGCAAATTGAACTGGAGCAAACACCTGAACAGCAAGATAGACAAAGCAACAATCGCTTTCTGGCAGTGTCGCAGGATGGTAGGTAAAACATGGGGTCTACACCCCAAGATCATCCTATGGCTCTACACGTCAGTGATACGACCAATCATTGCCTATGGTGCGGTAGTCTGGTGGCCACGCACCAGACTGTCCACTGTGGAATCAAAACTACAACGACTCCAGAGACTAGCCGGCATGGCAGCCACCGGATGCATGCGGACTACGCCCACAGCATCCCTGGAAGCCATACTCGACCTCCCGCCACTGCACCTCTTCATCCAGCAGGAGGCGGCGGCAACAGCGGTACGTCTTAGGAATTTGCACCTGTGGAAACCTGCCAGGGTACCACACACCGAAATACTCTATGAAGCGGTTAACGAGGAGCCACTCATAGAGGCGGCTACCGACAGAATACCGAAACAGTTTATCTTCGACAAGAAGTACAAAATTCAACTGTATGAAGATCCGTGGGAAGGCCTCAATCCCAGGGAAGTAAGGATCTTCACAGACGGATCCAAGACAAAGTCTGGATCCGGAGCAGGTACTTTTTCAGAAGATCTAAACATACATATCTCAACGCCATTAGGAGCCCATACCACAGTCTTCCAGGCAGAATGCGTGGGCATCATTATGGCTACAATAGCGATTGAGCAAAGGAAGGTAAAGGATCTCCCCATCCGTATACTCTCCGACAGCCGATCAGTTCTCCAAGCCTTACAGTGCTATACAGTAACGTCAGGGCTAATATACGAATGTCACAACGCCCTCTCTAAGGTATGTAACCTAAACCCCATCACCCTACAGTGGATAAAGGGACATAGCAACTCACGCGGTAACGACGCGGCTGATGTACTCGCGAGAAGGGGCTCAGAAATGGAACTGATAGGTCCTGAACCGTTTCTGCCCCTGCCGACCAGCTGGCTGCGGAACAAACTGCGGCGAATCACCAAGGTAAAGCACCAGCACCACTGGAGCAACCTAGACACCTGCAGGCAGAGTAAGGAAGCTCTTCCGATAATCAATCCCGGATTGTCGCGTAAGCTACGATTACTCAAAAGGGCCCAACTCCGGTTGTTAACTGGAGCCATAACTGGCCATGCCTTGTTTAACAAACACTTGTTCACATTAGGTGTTACAGACAGCCCCCTGTGCAGAGCTTGTATGACGGCGGAGGAAACCGCAGCCCACGTCATCATGGAATGTCCAGAGGTGGCAACATACCGGGCACGTCACCTCGGAACACCGAGGTCGCTACCAGAGGCCGTCGGCAACATCAAGGGTCTGCTAGGCTTTCTGGTTGAACTGGGCTGGCAAGAGTAGTGCCAGTAACCCAGCACGCAAAAAAGGCGCATTTGTTAAGTCGTCGAGTTGCGGAAATTAGCCCGCTACAACCTATAACCTATAACCTATATCCGGTCCCACGAGTGAGCAACCGTTCTCGTTAGTGAGCATCCGTTCTCGTTCGTTAACTTGAATAAGCATCCTTCAGCAGCCCCTTATTTCACCATCGTGAAAATGACAGGTGACAATTCGCTATACATTGCGAAGTTAACAACTCTTCACATCAGTGGAATTCATATCAGTTGCGCCATGTACACTGTAATGTCACCTGTCATTGTCCGGGGTTACTAAACCTATTACTCATTTAATGCTGAAGCTGTATAGATGCGGTAAGGTGAATTGATGCGGACGCCTCTACATATAAACCAACGATTTTCCATATAAAGCAGCGACCATGCTTAAAAAACGGTGACGGTACGGAATCGCAGTGACCTCTGCTTAACGTTGCTTATATCACGGTACGTCAAAATTGACGCCATGTTATTACTATGACACATTCTTTTGTTTACGCACCGTCTGCTGAATTTTGAGCACCGGTGTGGAGAGGATGCGTCTAAAACGGTGCTAATACGACGCGTCACCACAGTATAGATATAGCTAAAGCAGTAAAGAAGCTCCGAACTGTGAGATATGCAGATTAGGGTAGTTTTATATTTCAGTCATCTTATGGTGGTGGGTAGGGTAGATTCTCGTTCCTCGATTAAATAGCAATTTGTACGGACGTGTTTAATTGTTTCTCCCGAAATAAGCTATCCTGCAGGACCTTAGTGCATATTTCTCAGTGGCGACGAGGTTAATAACGTTGGCACGCGTGGATATTGTGTTTGTGGCGTTATCAGTGCGTTAAAATAACGAAGATGGCAGTGGGTAAAATCGGACCTTTCGATTTGCACAAAGACAGTTGGGATCTATACATAGATCGTTTGGAACAGTATTTCGTGGCAAATGACGTTAAGGAGGCAGTGAAGGTGGCTACATTAATCACGGTTATTGGCAATGAAACGTATGAACTAATGGTAAATTTATGTACACCGGTTAAACCATCTACTAAGCAGTACAACGACCTTATTCAAATTATGAAAACTCACCTTCAGCCTAAGCCGAGTCTACTTGCAGAGCGGTTTAAGTTTCGGCAGCGAACACAAAAACAAGAAGAAACCATTGCGGAGTACATAGCCGAGCTGAAACGACTGTCAAAGGATTGCGGATTCGACGAAAATAATTTAATTGAAAATTTGCGGGATCAGTTCGTGTGCGGGTTACGGAATGACAGCATACGACAAAGACTTTTTACGGAGGAGGAAGTCCAGTATGCAAGAGCGTTGAGACTGGCAGTGGCGATGGAATCAGCAGAGGCCAACGCGGCATTAATGGAGGATCGAATACCTTCCAAGAGGGACAGGACTTCGGAGTTCACGCCAGCGTTGCATCAGCTGAGTTCCACGACGGCCACGGGGCGAGCTAGGAGCAAGCCGGGACAGGCGGCGGACGACCGGCGCGCGCCGCGCGATAAGGCGCGGGCGGCGGGTTCAAGTCACTCAAGCGGAGCGGGGAGCGGAGGCGGGTGGAATACGAGACAACCGCCAGCTGCTACAAATTATGCCAGGGGATCGTGTAAAGCTTGCGGCGGACAACACTTTACGAATGATTGTAAATTTAAGATTTACGTCTGTCGAATTTGCAATAATGAAGGTCATTTAAAGAGGGTATGCCCTAAATTGCGGGGGGAGGTGCCCTTTCATAACGTAGAAGACGGACGATTGTCAGATTCGGAGGAATCTTGTACAGATAGTGAGGAGGTAAATAATTTTTCCATTGATTCAGAAGAATTAAAAAAGTTTGTACCATACACCATGGTTTTAAGTGTTGATGGTAAATGTTTAGTCATGGAAATTGACACAGGAAGTACGATTTCTTGTATAAGTTATGCTTGTTTTAAAGAGTTATTTTCGGATAATAATGAGTTGAGCCCAACGGATTTAACTTTGCGTTATTACACGGGGGAACGGGTGGTGCCCGTAGGTAAATTTACACCGTGGGTTAGATACGAAACCAATAAAAAAAATGGATTTATATGTAGTAAAGTCGGGTAACGAGTTTATTGGGAAGACAATGGTTACATGAGTTGGGGGTCACGGTAGGGCCGACTACGGCGCATTGTAATAATATAAAGGCGTTATATTTTAACTTCGGTAACTTTAGTTCCAGTTATCGTGATGTGTTCAGCGAGGGTCTCGGGAGGTTCACTGGCGGGACGGTGGGGTTCCGGCTGCGCGCGGGCGCCGCGCCCGTGTTCCTGCGCGCGCGCCCGCTGGCGTACGCGCTGCGCGAGCCGGTGGAGCAGGAGCTGGCGCGGCTGGTGCGCGAGGGTGTGCTCACGCCGGTCGCCACCTCCGACTGGGCCACACCGATAGTGCCCGTAATGAAAAAAGATGGGTCTATTCGTATTTGTGGCGATTTTAAATTAACGCTCAATAAATCGTTGGAAGTGGATCATTTTCCGTTACCTAGGGTAGAAGATTTGTTGACCAAGCTACACCGAGGGAAAAAGTTTTCCAAGATAGATTTATCGCAGGCGTACGCACAGTTCGAATTAGACGACGTCACCAAACAATACACGGTCATTAATACACACCAGGGGTTATTTCGATACAACCGATTAATTTATGGTTTAGCTTCAAGTCCGGGCATATTCCAAAGGAAACTAGAACAATTGTTTTCTGGTATGCAATGGGTAGGAGTTTTCTTAGATGATATTATAATCACTGGACCGGACGATCGAACGCACTTAGAGACGCTGACTGAGGTATTTGAAAGACTGAAGCTATATGGATTAAGAGTTAAAAAGAACAAATGCACATTCTTTGCAGAGACAGTGACTTACTTAGGGTTTATGATCAGTGAAAAGGGTGTCCACACATGCTCAGACAAAATTGAAGCTATAAAACAGGTAGCAGAACCCCGTAATGTATCAGAGTTGCGATCATTTCTAGGTCTGGTGATGTACTACGCAAAATTCGTTCCAAATGTAAGCACGGTACTAGCACCCTTGTATAATTTATTGCAGAAAAACTCTAACTTTGTATGGTCGGAGGGTTGCCAGCGAGCTTTTGAAAACATTAAGGATTTGTTAGTGTCTAGTGAGATTTTGGCTCACTATTCACCGGATCTACCATTGGTACTGACGACGGACGCCAGCAGTGTCGGGGTCGGGGCAGTGATCTCGCACCTGACGCCGCAGGGTGAGCGTCCAGTTGCATATGCGTCGCGGACGCTTATCTCCGCAGAAAGAGCATATTCACAAATCGAACGGGAGGCATTAGCAATAATTTTCGGAATAAAAAAATTTCACCAATACCTCTATGGGCGAAAGTTTACGTTGCGCACGGATCATAAGCCGCTCGTATCTATTTTCGGGGACAAGTCAGGCATACCCGTGATGGCCGCGAGTCGGATGCAGCGCTGGGCGGTGCTGCTCGCGGGGTACGACTACAGCATCGAGTACGTGCGCAGCGAGCGCAATGCAGCCGACGCACTGTCGCGCCTGCCCGCCAACGGGCGCTCCGCCGACGAGGCGCGGGGCGCGCGCCGCCGCGAGGAACTTACCTACATCAATTTTGTTCAAAACTATTTGCCCATTACTAGAAAGTCAGTACAGGACCTAATAAGTAAAGACCGCGTTTTAAAGAAAGTCATGCTGTTTATACAAAGTCAAAGTCAAAGTCAAATTTTTTATTCAATATAGATTCATAAAGAACACTTTTTGAATGTCAAATATCAATTACAAATTACAATTTACAATTAGGCACATGTTAACTTACAAACATAAATGCTGTTTCCACTAAGTCAAAAAAAATAAAATAATATTAGAACTAAAAAAAATACAAAGATATGTCAGGATTATATAAAACAAATTCAAAATCAGAGTAGTATGTCAGTACACAGAGAAAAAAAAAATGTATATATAAAAAAATCATTTAAAGGCGTCTTTGTCATTTATAAAATCGTTAATCGTGTAGTAGGCCTTGCGAACTAAATGGTTTTTTATAAATAACTTAAATTTATTTAATGACAATGCTTGTACATTTTTGGGAATTTTGTTATAAAAACGCACAAAATTGCCCATAAAAGATGTACTCACTTTTTGCAGACGATAATGAGGCACGGCCAGTTTATCCTTATTTCTAGTATTACGCGAGTGACAGTCACTATTTAGTTTAAATAAATATAGATTTCGTTTTACATACATAACAATTTCAAAAATATATTGAGAAGCAAATGTGAGAATGTTGATTTGCTTGAATTTTTCTCTTAATGAAATGCGAGATCCTAACTGATAAATAGCGCGAATCGCTCTTTTTTGTAATACAAAAATCGTCTGAATATCAGCGGCTTTACCCCAGAGCAAAATACCATAGGTCATAATGCTGTGAAAGTAAGAAAAGTAAACAAGCCTAGCTGTCTCAATATCGGTGAGTTGCCTTATCCTTTTTACTGCATATGCTGCCGAACTAAGCCTGTTACCTAACGAAGAAATATGTGGTCCCCATTGTAGTTTATGATCCAGTGTAATACCTAGAAAAACAGTGCTATGAGCAAATTCAATGAACTCATCATTAAGTTTAACCTGTTGGCTTTGACTGGTATCGACTTTGGTAAGACTGAATTTAATACATTTTGTTTTCTTACTATTTAAAAGTAGATTGTTAGTGGTGAACCATCCTGCAACCGAGTCTAGTGCTGTATTCACTTTATCCAAGTTGGTTTCCTTTCTGCCAAGTTTAAATATTAACGATGTGTCATCCGCAAACAGCACAATATCGTGTTTGCTTTGCACGTGATAGGGCAAATCGTTAATGTAGGCCAAGAACAGAAACGGGCCAAGTATTGAGCCTTGTGGGACTCCGATGGAAATATTAGACCCCTTCGATTGTATCCTATTTATTTCCACGTGTTGGGTTCTATTGGATAGGTAAGATTTTATAAGATCTAGTGCACGATGTTTTACCCCGTAGTGGCTAAGCTTTAAGATAAGAGTGTCATGGTTTACGCAGTCAAAGGCCTTTGACAGATCGCAAAAAACGCCTATTGCATCCATAGACTCTTCCCAAGCATCAAAAATGGTTCGTAGCAGTGCAACACCAGCATCGGTTGTTGATCGGCCTTTAGTGAATCCAAACTGATTTGCATGTAGAAGATTATTTAATTTGAAGTGTGATAACATTTGGTTCAAGATAATCTTTTCAAAAATTTTACTTATTGCAGGGAGTATAGAAATAGGTCGAAAATTAGTAGGGTCTGTTTTGGTGCCCGTTTTGTACACTGGTATTATTTTACTTTGTTTCATTAGGTCTGGGAAAATTCCGACGTCTATGCAACTATTAAATATATAAGCAAGATATGGTGCTATGGCTACTATTATTGCTTTCAATGCCTTAACTGAAAGGCCCCAAAGATCTTCGGTTTTTTTCACCATAAGTGTATTGAAAGCAGTAACAAGTTCCTTTGGAGACACGTGCGTAAATTTAAAAATAACTTCGCATTCATCGACACAACTTTCCAAAAGGATTTTAGCAGCAGCAGGAGAGCTATTTAATGACCTGGTCGTTTCAGTAGGAATATTGGCAAAAAAATATTCGAATTCCTGTGCTACTTCAAAATCAGTGTTAACTAATTTGTTTCCAATCCGAAGGCTATGTTGAGGTCCATTCTCTTTTATTCTGCCAGTCTCACTGTTTATAATTTTCCAACAGGTTTTGGTCTTATCAAGCGAACATTTTATTTTATTTGAAATAAATGTGGCTTTCGCCGCAGCACATACCATTTTAAACGTTTTTGAATAACGCCGCGTATAATCCAAAAATTCTGGGTTATTATTAATATTTTTAGAGCATATAAGTCGTATAGACGGTTTCTACTTTTATAAATACCAGGCGTAGCCCAATCACTAAATACAGTTCTATATTTTTTTATAAATGTTTTTAGTTTCACGCAAGAAACAAACTCTTCCTCAATACAACGAAATAGAGTAGAATACATTAAGTTCGGGTTTTCATGCGTAAACGGTAATGATGAAAGGCGCTCGGTCACACACTTATTGAACTGGTCTAAACGATCCATCGTGAGGGGTCTACAAACTATGTTACTCAGTACGGTATCAACTTTTCCAGGGAAGGAAGCCAGCTGGCCACAGTGGTCCGAACTTAACTTATTCAGTATACAACTTTGAATGGAGTCTATATTGCAGAAAATATTGTCAATACATGTGGCACTAGTGGCCGTGATCCTAGTGGGCTCAGAAAACAAATTTATCAAGTTATATGATTTAAATAAATTAATTAGACTATTGGATCTAACAGATGGTTCCAGGAGGTTTACATTAAAATCCCCGCACACTATAATAAATTTAGAAGAACTAGAAATCTTAATAAGTGCTTCCTCCATTACAGACTCAAACAAGCAGTAGTCCGCAGATGGTGGACGATAAGCACAGAGAATTATGAATTGCTCAAGCTCGGCGCAAGATAGTTCAACTACTCGCTCGATGGACAGACTTACTATGTCCTTGCGTTCTTTATTTTTTAAAGTATTTCGGACCATTATTAAAGAACCACCTCGGGCACTAGTTTGGCGCATATAACAGCTTACAATATTATGGTTATTAAAATTAAACATCAATTCATGTTTTCTTAACCAGTGCTCAGTAACGCATAGTATGTGTATATTAGAACAATCTATAAATAATCCTATTTCAAGTTCCTTGTGGGAAAATCCTTGTATATTTTGATGAACTACGTTAATATGACTAGAAGATTTTATCACAGATTGAATATTAATATTATAATTATTATTATGTCGGCTGCCGCGACTGCGGGAAAACGAGTCCACAGCCGCGGGCTTCGTCGAATGAGTTAGTTTAAAGCTACTGGATTTAAAGACTCAAAGCTTAATTCAGCACAGCGGAGTCCAGTTTTTAAATCTCTGTCTACAGAAATATTTAAAGGAGGGTTTTGTACATTATAAGCCAAGAGCCTGGCACACTGAAGTTTGTACTTTTTCGAAATATGGACGGAATCTCGCTTACATACTACATTTTCAATAAATTTATTAATGTCAAAATATGAAATGGAATTATTATATACACACAGCTTATGTAAAATCGAATTTAAGTAAAAAATTACATTATTAATATTATTAGATACATTACAAATATAAGGTAACCCACATAATATTATTTTTCCTATGCCCAATTCGCAAATCAAAATGAGAGTTTCGGAAAACTTGATTAATTCATTTTTTGAAATACGAGTATTTGAACTATTACCTAGCAGCACTATTAGAGTAGTACTACTGTCGAACGAATCAGCCTTTATCAATTTGGCTAGTTGTGCGAGAGTTGCTCCAGGCAAGCAATTGTTACACACGTTTTGGTTTAAGAATCTGTTCAACATATTGCCAAACCCTACACCTGCCTCATCACTATACAATACTGTCCTGTACGTTTGCTTCGGTTGGTGGCTGTCGGGCGCAGTTTGAGTGTCTTGTTGGCACTGAGTCGAGTAGTGCTGGGCGGGCAGGGCGGGGGCGGGGGCGGCCTCCACTGAGCTGCCGCCCGCATGTGCCGGCGCAGGAGTACAGCCGCGCGGCGACGCCGTCGTGTTATTGTCGTTTAAAGCCAAACTTACTTCTTTAGTGTTGCGTTTCGGTGTATCGTTATCGGTGGACAACGGCTGGGGTTCAACCTCTACCTCTAGCCGCGGAGCGCGCACCTCGCGAGATGCAGGCGCGAGTGCGGAGGATGGTGGCGCTGAGGATGGGATCATAGAGTCGACATTCGCTCGCTGTTGGCGCAAGCGGCGCGCCGCGCGGGTACGACGTGCTCGTCGCCCACGATGACGTCTCGCTATAGTGGTCGCACTGACTTGTGGTAGTCGCTTACTATCTACGGTTTTTTCCACTGAGCCATTTCCCTCTGGACCCTGATCCGGTGAACCTTTTGCAGATGTTTTATTTTCGTCATTGGTCTCCATTTGATTGTCCAAGAACCACTCAGTCAATTCTCGATTTTTTTGACTTAAATGAGTAAGTTCGGCCGCGGCAATCGAGAGTTCTTGGATCTCTTTGTAAGCAGAGTTCAATTTTACAGTCAAATTAGCAACGTTAGCTCTCATATCCAAAGAATGCTTTTTCAAGGTAACATATTTTTTGCTTATTTTAATTTTACTTTCGGATGACTTATATTTTATTTTCTTAATCTGCCTCATGTATTTCTTGAGTTGTCGTTTATTGGCATGAGGGGTGTCGCCTACCTTTTTAATTTCACCTATACTAGTGGAGCGGCAATCGTCAGAAAACGGTGACAGTTCCTCGGAAATTGAAAGTGTGTGAAACCATTCGCTTTCCTTCCGTTCTTTGTATTGATTTAAGACGATAATTTCATCATGGGCCTCAGAAAGCTGTTGCTGAAGAAAACGTATTTTTTCTAGAGCATCCTCATGTAAAATTCGGCATTCTTGAAAACTGTCCACAGCTAGCTGCAGAGACTCCCGCTGTGCGTCTGTCTCAGCTAGCTGGTCGGACAACTCATTAAGTTGTCGCTTTAATACAGTATTGCGCGATATAACAGATCTAATTTCTGCCTCATTGTCATCGCGTTCGGCTAATAACCTGTCACAAAGAGCCTTTTGTTCCTTTAGTTCATCCTGAACTTTGCCTAAATTTTGTTCTAACACCATCCTACGAGTACTTGCCATATTTTTTCTGTCTACTTATGTCCTCTTACACAATATAGTTGTCCTAGAAACTAAACTGCCACTGATTAGACTGCGCTAACTCCGCGGGCTCTTTGAAGCGCTGCAGCGCTTACTGGTATAGCAGCGAGCGCAGCGAGCGGGTGGCGATGAGTCACGCAGCGGGCGCGGCGCGAGTTGTCGTAGGTCAGGGACGGCAACGGATTTTTACGAATTTGCTTTTTGTTTTTAGCTGTATTTTCACAATTAAAATATTTTTGACGCACTGTTTTCACAAATTCGTTAAGCAACGGTTAAACTTTGAGTTTATCATTTTACATTTTAGCGAACTGAATTATTTGCGCGGTTTTCGATTAAAAATCGTGGGAGCAACAGTCACAGATGTGCTCTTATTGACGATTCGCGGGTTGACCAATAACAGGGTGGCCACAGAAAGGTGGTAATACAAACAGGGTGGCCACAGAAAGCAACAGAGGACGCCCTTCGGCCATATTTTATAAGGCGTAACGAATTATATTTAGAAGCGGGCTGTATCGTATGGGGATATCGTTTGGTGATACCGGGTAGTTTGCAGGAAATCCTATTAAATGAAATTCATATCGGACATATGGGCATTGTAAAAATGAAAAGCATAGCACGAAGTGTGATGTGGTGGCCTGGGATAGATGCCGCTATAGAAAAAATGTGCAAAGAGTGTCGTACCTGCACGGCGGAAGCAGTGGCACCGCCGCGCGCCGCGCCGCAGCCGTGGCCCTATACCACGGAGCCTTGGACGAGGCTACATGTTGATTTTATGGGTCCGTGGCATGGTAATATGTTTTTAATAATGATTGATGCGACTACCAAATGGATTGAAATTTTTAGAATGACTCGAACGACGGCATCTGCGGTCGTTAGAGTAATGCGGGAGACATTTGCAAGGTTTGGTCTTCCTAGGGAGGTGGTCTCAGGCAATGGTCCTCCTTTCTCGAGTAACGAGTACTCTGATTTCATGACCAAAAATGGTATCAAAATAACGTTTGCTGCGCCCTATCACCCGTCATCCAACGGGGCAGCAGAGGGCGCTGTAAAACTGTGCAAGCGGGCAGTAAACAAGGCAGCAAGAGATGGCAGCGACGTGGACGTCGCCTTGCAGGCGTATTTGATGGCCTATCGTAACGTAGAGCACGGAACCACGGGAGCGTCACCAGCAATGCTTCTGCAACGCAGGTGTTTACGTTCGCGATTAGATCTCTTAAAAATTAATAGGCAGGTAGAGGATAGGGTTTGTGAAAAACAAAAAAAACAAGTAGACTACGCGGGTGGCAGGACGCGAAATCTGGAAGTAGGTGAGGCGGTGTTAGCTCGAAATTATAGTTCAGGGGAGAAATGGATACGGGGACAGATAAGTCAAAAGCTAGGGTCGCGGCATTATGTCGTAGGTGGGGAAGATGGTCCACTTATGAAACGACACATGGATCAAATTAAAAGAGATTCGGCAAATACTTTTCAATATCCCACTTCGCCCATTGCCGGTACTTCGGAGGAAGAATCCCAGGCGCAGACCAGCGCTAGTCCGTCGGAGGTGGAGGCGCCCGCGCCGCCGCCGCCAGGCGTGCCGCCGGCCACCCCCCCGTCCGCGGTGGACATCCCGAAACGGCTGAGAAAGCCCCCTAAAAGATATGGTTTTGATTTCGATTAAGATTTATAGTACGTAAGTAAGTTTTGTCAATTAAGTAAGAGGGTGTGAGATATGCAGATTAGGGTAGTTTTATATTTCAGTCATCTTATGGTGGTGGGTAGGGTAGATTCTCGTTCCTCGATTAAATAGCAATTTGTACGGACGTGTTTAATTGTATCTCCCGAAATAAGCTATCCTGCAGGACCTTAGTGCATATTTCTCTCGAACAAACGCTCGAAACGACGCACTCACACAGACGCACGCCTCTACGAGACCTGCAAGCGGACATCGCAGTGCTGTCAGTCGCGGGTGCCGCGTCGAGACGAATGGTTTCTTTCGCGTTTTATATTCTTTAAAAAGATGCCGCGAGTGTATTGCGTGGTATACGGCTGTTTAAATTCGGCTTCCTCAAACACGGAGATTTCATTTTTTAAACTCCCTACTTGTGTTGAAAGATAAGAATAAATAAAATATATTTTTAAATCTTATTATTATTTATATATTTAATGGCGTCTACATAATAACGATATTTTGCCAATGTCAAGTAGGTATAATATAAGCAACGTATTTTTAATAAAATGCTTTTTATAGGATGACATTTGTTTATTAGGTTATGAAGTACCTACATAATATTATGTCAAATAAGCATACGAGGGCTGCTACTTAGGTAACCGGAATCCGGGATTCCAACATTTTTAAACGCTATATCTGACCTCCATGGTAAAATTTGAACTTTTTTTAATACTGGCCGCTATATAATTTTTTTCTTATGTACGCTAGTCTTTTGTTTTTGGCGGGTTTAAATTTTAATCTCGCTGCAAGAATGGAACTCACTCGTGAAAATATTCGTGCTATGATTTATTACGATTTTCGGCGTGGTTTAACGCAACAACAGTGCATAGATCAACTAACTTCGACTTTTGGTGATGAAGCTCCATCCAAAACTACTATGTATCACTGGTTTAGTGAGTTCAATCGTGGACGTAGTATGCTCAGGAACGAAGTTAAGGATGGTCGCCCGAAATCGGTCGTTGTACCACAAAATATTGAAGCTGTGCGAAAACTTATAATGCATGACCGTCATGTTACGTATCGCGAGATAGAGGCGACTATAGGCATATGTATGACGAGCATTAATAAGATATTACATGAACACTTAGCTGTGAAAAAAATTTGTTCGCGTTGGATCCCGCACAACTTAACTAAGGATCAAAAAGAGGCTCGCGTCGAATGGTGCAAGGAAATGTTGAAAAAATATAACCGTGGTGACTCAAAAGCTGTTTATAATATCTACACAGGTGACGAATCCTGGATCTATGCGTATGATCCCGAAACTAAACAACAATCAACGGTGTGGGTGTTTCAAAATGAGCCGAACCCTACGAAAGTAACTCGTGCAAAAAGCACCTTGAAGCAAATGGTGGCCTGCTTTTTTGGTATTAATGGCCATGTGGCTACAGTGCCCCTAGAAATCGTAAAACGGTTAATTCGGAGTGGTACACGACCATTTGTTTGCCGGAAGTATTTGAAGAAATACGGAAAAACAACCAGCGACGGAGAATCATTCTGCACCATGATAACGCCAGCTGTCATACATCACGTGAAACGACTCGATTTTTGGAAGGTCAAAATATAGAATTAACGGGTCATCCACCTTACAGCCCTGATTTGGCACCCAATGATTTCTATTTATTTCCAAATGTAAAGAATAAATTACGTGGTCAACGATTTTCGACCCGTGAAGATGCCGTCGACGCGTTCAGACAGCACGTTTTGGAGATACCTCAGTCAGAGTGGAAAAAGTGCTTTATAAATTGGTTTCAACGTATGCAAAAGTGCATCGATTATCACGGAGAATACTTCGAAAAACAATAAAACCATATTTAGACATGTACGTTTGTTTATTTTTTCTATTCCGGTTACATAAGTAGCAGCCCTCGTACCTACCTCCTCCCGAGTTGAGAAAAAAAGAAGCCGCACTATGTTAAACTTTTTAGTTATTCTACCTATTGCCTCCACAGACCACTACAAGGAATCCGTTAACAGAATAGGAAAAAGTAGCCGCCATCTTGAACTTTTTAATTATTGGACTGATTGCTTCCAAAATTAATATTTGGGAATCTGTGTGGTCTCCGACAAGGAATCCGTTGACAGAATGGGAAAAAGTAGCCGCCATCTTGAATTTTTTATTTATTTAACTGATTGCTTCCAAAATTGTTATTTGGGAATCTGTGTGGTCCCCGACTAGGAATCCGTTGACAGAATGGGAAAAAGTAGCCGCCAACTTGATTTTTTTAATTATTGGACTGATTGCTTCCAAAATTGATATTTGGGAATCTGTGTGGTCCCCGACTAGGAATCCGTTGACAGAATGGGAAAAAATAGCCGCCATCTTGAACTTTTTAATTATTGGACTGATTGCTTCCAAAATTGATATTTGGGAATCTGTGTGGTCTCCGACAAGGAATTCGTTGACAGAATGGGAAAAAGTAGCCGCCATCTTGATTTTTTTATTTATTGGACTGATTGCTTCCAAAATTGATATTTGGGAATCTGTGTGAGCCCCGACTAGGAATCCGTTGACAGAATGGGAAAAAGTAGCCGCCATCTTGAATTTTTTAATTATTGGACTGATTGCTTCCAAAATTGTTATTTGGGAATCTGTGTGGTCCCCGACTAGGAATCCGTTGACAGAATGGGAAAAAATAGCCGCCATCTTGAACTTTTTAGTTATTGGACTGATTACTTCCAAAATTGATATTTTGGGAATCTGTGTGGTCTCCGACATCCTCCGTTGACAGAATGGGAAAAAGTAGCCGCCATTGATATTTGTTCCCAAATATCAATTTTGGAAGCAATCAGTCCAATAATTAAAAAATTCAAGATGGCGGCTACTTTTTCCCATTCTGTCAACGAATTCCTTGTCGGAGACCACACAGATTCCCAAATATCAATTTTGGAAGCAATCAGTCCAATAATTAAAAAATTCAAGATGGCGGCTACTTTTTCCCATTCTGTCAACGAATTCCTTGTCGGAGACCACACAGATTCCCAAATATCAATTTTGGAAGCAATCAGTTCAATAATTAAAAAGTTCAAGATGGCGGCTACTTTTTCCCATTCTGTCAACGGATTCCTTGTCGGAGACCACACAGATTCCCAAATATCAATTTTGGAAGAAATCAGTCCAATAACTAAAAAGTTCAAGATGGCGGCTACATTTCGTCAATCTGTCAAGGGATTCGCTGTCGCAGACATCGATTTTTCACTAACTACTACTACTACTAAACAAAAACTTTTTTCAATTTTACAAAATTTTAGGGGACAACCCTGACGCTCAATTGGAGAGTAGGCATTTATCTTGCAAATTAGGCCGAGCTTCTTTACTGCTTTAGCTATATCTATACTGTGGCGTCACTGCGATTTCGTACCGTCACCGTTTTTTAAGCATTGGTGTGGCCGCTGCGAAAAAAATGCGATTCGAGCTGATAGATGTGACTCCACCCTAAAAGCTCGTTTATGTTTCGGTTATTAGCTGTAACTTTTTTACACAGAGACATTAATCCTTTATTCTACCGCATTAAATTCCTCGAGTTAAAAACAATGCTTATTCATCGACAATATAACAGGAATTCGGAATTAATATATTGAACCGTTTTTCATCGCTTTGTTTGGAACGCCCAAACTTTTCTGATTAAAGCGAAGAAATAATTTATTCACGAAGTAAAACTGCATAATAAATTTAAAATGGTTCCTTTAATTACACTGTGGGAGTATCTAGCACGAAATCTCGCCATTTTTTATTCGAATGTTTTTACTGAATGAAAAAGGTTTGTGGTTTGAATAAAGCCTAATTTAGTTTTCATTTAAAAATTATGCTACATAGGTTGTTACAAAAAAAGACACGTGGATTGGAATTTATGTCTTCTATTCTTTAAATTTTTTTAATTAAAATAATGTTTTTTTTTAGTAGTCGCCTGAAGGGCCATGAGCAAAAGTCCTTGATTTTGTTTGCTTTTAACTTGAATTACCTACTTATTAGAGTATTCTTCATGGCACTTATGTCCTTTTGTTTAGAAGCGCAGTTTTTCGGAAACTTAAAAACGGTCCGATCATGTTAGAAATAATATTTTTTTTTTTTTTTTTTTTTTTAAACTATTTATACGCGTTGCCTCTGTGATTTTTTCATAGTTTTTGGACGTACGGTTTAAGACATAAAGGAGGGTACACCATTTATGCAACTTTCCGAGTGATTATTTTGGAGAATATCCTCCTACTAATAAAAACTCCTTAGGGACCTTAAAGTGTTTAAAAATAACCGTCGAAATATGTGCCACACGATCATTTATGCTAAAAAAAATAAGTAAGCCTTATAATTTTTTATTTTGGTTTTTTAACTACCAAACGAAGTAGCGGCTTCTACAAGACACGTATGTATATTCCAAATTTCATCAATGTATATCTCTTGTAGTTTTTGAGTCAAATGCCTGTGACAAACGTTGGCTACGGAACCGTAAAAATCATTGATAACAGGTATTTTTTTACTACTAAATAATTTATTTTCCAACATTTAATGACTATAGCCGTAAAGCATTGAGTAATATTTTGTTTGAAAAGCGATCGTTTAAAATTTATCAAAAGGCATCGAAGAGCTATTCAACAGTTAACGAGGTAAGTTTTAACGGAAATATCAAATGTCTGGGACCCAAAGCGATCTCGAGACTGTCTTTGTACTTTATTTACTTTAATTAATTATCTATTAAGTATAAATAAAATAAAACAGTATTTTGACCGATCTATTTATTGGACGACTCGTAAGGCAGGCCTTACACTCGTAAGTTTTACTTACGTAAGTAGGGACACGGCTATCTGTTAGAATGAGAAAAAAACATTTCTATCTTATTCTAACAAATAGCTGCGTCCCTACTTACAAAATGTAAGGCCGGCCTAAGCCTAGTTGTTAGATTGTTGCGAAGCTAGCTGTCCTGGGTTCTTCCTGAGCGCAAGTTTTGTAACCGACTTCAAAAAAGGAGGAGGTTCTATATTCGACTGTATGTATGTACGTATGTATGTATGTAAACTCTTTATTGCACATAAACAATTATTAAACATGTTTACATCAATACACTGTACGTTTATTCGTCGAGTCACTTAAAAAAAAAATTGATAGGGTGTCCGAGGTGGTCGCATCCTAGTCAGTATCTAATGAGGGAATTCGTAAGGAATTGAGGGAACTCCTCAAATATTATAGGCATACACATAGAGATACACCTGTCACTAATACACTGGTAAACATCTTCGCCTAAGTGTGCAAAATGTGGTTACAGAATTATCAAAAAGTTTTTATAGTTGTTGGAAATTCTGTAGCTCTGCCTACCCCACTCTGGGAATAAAGGCGTGAGTTTATGTATGTATGTATGTACACATAGAGAGTTTGGTAATTTTAGTAACAAGGCCAGCATTTGCATTGAGAAAGTATCGCTAATTCAAGTGGAACTGATGATGGTCACAAGTGGCCCTGGAACCCCTCAATGGTACCTATTTCAAGGGTGGCAATAGGCAACTATGACGAAGCACATTTACATGTTTAAATGTAAACACTTTGATCTATCTGCGTTGCATGCGGTAAGCTTAAAACGTACTATACGTCTAGTTTCCTATTCATTGGAAAGTGGGACTACAGAACAGTATAATTATGATCACAAAAAAAAAGAATTGAAACTTAAATATTTAAAAAAAAAATTGCCCCATGGCGTCCGGTCCCTCAGTATTTTTAGCCAAAAGCAGACTAAAGATTCATGTCTTGTTAAAAACAAAGCAGACTTTAGTTCGAATGACTTATTACCATTTGAAAAGACGTTATTTTTGCATTTGTAAAGGCGGTTCAATGTTTTAAAGTTTAATGTTCATTGTGATAAATCTCTCTTTCTTAAGCTTATCGATTCATTATCGAGTCATACTGAAGTCCACTGAGAAAGCATGATAAATACGACGAAACACAATGTCGTAAGTTTATTAACTACATCTGTCTACCTAAGGTATCTATTATTACGTCGAAAAATATTTCAACCAAACGTATCATCACGCATAATTTTCATTTTATCGTAAGGCATTTCTCGCCGGATGATTTAATTATTTTTGGTAGTCACAAGTCTAACTTAACCTACGTAATTAATGTTTAAGATATTCTGAAAACATCATGGTGTCAGCAGAAAATAGCGTTCGATGAAATGATACTACACCGTGGGAACGAGGAATCCGACAAAATTTAACCATCGATTCTAGAGCCAGTTTGTAGTATATAATGTGATATAACATGTAGTCCAATAACGCATAATTTCCAAGATATTTATTATTAAAAAAAATATTCCATAGTTAATTTAATTTGAACTTTGTCACCTATACCTAAAACATTATTTACTAAGAAATTGATTAAATTAATTTACGTTGTACGTTGATGACATTGCTATTTACAAGATGAATCTTTCTTAGAAAATATTGCTTTACGTTAAGGTGACAGAGTTTAAATTCAATTAATTATGTTTTTTTTTTTAAATAATTAAAAACTCTGAAATTATGCGTTATTGGGCTACATGTTATATCACATTATATACTACAAATTGGCTCTAGAATCGATGGTTAAAGTTTGTTGGATTCCTCGTTCCCACGGTGTATAGATGAAATGAAATTCGCTAAAATGATGAGTCTATCTAATACTCACTCTCGATTCTATCAGTATACTTTGTCAACGACGAAAGCCGAATTTTAATACCTTAGGCATACCAAACTTTATATTCTTTTTTCAATCACGATTTTCATTTTCTCGTAGACTTTACGACTGCGGCCTTAATGTTAATAAAATCCTCTTCCAGTCATTTGGCATGCAATCAATCCGGCATATAAAGTTCTTACATCGCCTTTACGAATCTTATTATCTAGGATAGCCTGTAGATCCTTCGCAAGCATCGTCAAATGAGAAACCTAATTATATGCTCTGATTTGTGCTAGGGGAATCTGGACCTTAAGCGAAGGGTGTAAGGACTTAATTGAGACGTGCGAGAGTGGCATTCCATCCATTTTATTAAGGTAGCTTTGTGTTGTATCTTTTTGTTTTTCTGAAGCAGCTGTTACACACGGACAAGAAGGAATAGATTTTTTTTTTATGGCATAGAGAAGACAAACGAGCACACAGGCCACCTGATGGTAAGTGGACACTGTGACCCATAGACATTCGCATTCACAAGACTGCAATGCAATCCTGAGACTGCAAATGCGTTGCCAACCCTGAGGACTAAGATGGAATGCCTCTATGCTAGTCAGAAGGGTAATAATTGATAATTGTATTAAACACGTGATGATTGTCAAAAGCCAAGCAATGGCCACCTTTGTTATTCCGGGATTCCAGCAGCTGATAACCAACCTTTACTAAGTTGAAGAGGCACTTTAAGAAGAAGTACATGTATATGGACGACAATAATATCAAAACACTTCTTTTTTGATAGTCTTGTTTTGGGTAGTCGTGTAAAATACAAACATATATTACCGTAAAACGGGGTGAGCAACAACCTAAAATTAGGCATACGTTACTAATTATAAGACTGAATAAGTTATTTCCGATAGACGTAACGTATTGTCCATTTAATACTTGTTCTTTTGGGTGGATCAACTTTTTGTTGTTGTTATTTTGTCCCGTAAGCCAGGAGACAACAATGATAGAGTTTCTTTGAAAAATGGTTATAATACGCTTGGAAGAAAACGCATAAGAGAATGGGCTTGTAATTGCCGCAAAACCTGATGTTTGCTGCATTTATATACTTTTAAATCGTTGTTTTAAAAAGTGACCCAGGAGACGTCATCGTGGCATCGAGGTGCAAAGAAAAGTTGATTGACACATTTATAAAAAATTGAGGCTTATTTTACCTCTAGATTGTGTCCCTACTCACCCCGTTTCCGGTAGCCATCTTTATCAACCGTGAGTCTCAGGACTACGGACGGCTTAGTCGTAAAGCAAGCCGAGGGTTTTAATGAGCGTAAGACGTTCCTGGGTCTGGCCTGTAACATATCCGGAGATGAAATTCACTACCAACTCGTTAACTGAGAAAGACTTACAGTGATTTTACAAATAACATGTTAACTATGGACGTTTAAATGTCCTTACTTACTTGTTTGTTAAACTTTTTTATTTCAAAATATAAATAGGTTGACACATTTTTTTTATTGTTAAAACAATATTAAACGAATAAATATTATTTACTAAAAACTAATAATTCGGACTGGAGCGCCTATGTAATTTTACACCTATAAAAGTTAGTTCTACAACGTTAAATAATATTACTTTTGACCCGCGTTACTATTGCCTAACGCACTCGCAATCTCAATTGGCTTCAAAGCGGAACAATTGTTTTCATTTTGTATGCAGACAAGCCTTCCATTTTCAAAATGAAAACAATTGCGATTGCGAGTGCGTTAAGCAATAGCCCCTCTGGGCCTATTGTCTTGAACCTGTTTCTGTACTGTCAACGTTTTGATAGCTCTTATTTACTTGACAGTAATGGAAGCTGAGTTAAGGACAATACGAGGACAGGTTAAAGACGTTATTGTGTTGTATACCACCTAGAATAGAGGTCCTAATACACAAATACACACTAGGTTGTGTCATTTTTCAAACTTTGGATTTTTTTCCTGCTTATATGTATAAGTTTTTAAATCATTTTTTATGACAATTCACCGAAGCCGCAACAGGCCGAAAACATAGTACCATTTAGTGTTTGACATATAGTTGACAAGGAAGTAAATCGTTGTTCATTCAACATTGAAAGTTTGCTTTCACGTTATAGGTCAATCTCTTTACATTGACCTTGTTTGACATTAACATGCTTTACATTAAAAAGAGAGGGCGTAAGCGAAGTCTACAAAAAGTATGACTAATTAACGTGACGTAAAAATTAATTTTACCATACAAAATTGAAACCATAAACACACGTCAAACTCAAAAGGGGTGTTACCCCTCTATTAACGTCAGGGGGGTTATTATGACGTAGCTATGCTTCAGTTTACGCTGAGAGAAAAAGACAGAGCTATTATAACTGCCATAGCTCTGTCCTTAACGCTCGCCGTAAAATGAACTGCATAGCTATATCATGATAACTCCCCAGGGGTTAGAAGACATATAAATGTATACTGAAAACGACAACAAATGTAAGAGTGATTTAACAACGGTTCCTTTGTGTCACATCGAATGTCAGGTGACTCTCTTAAATCCCCTGGCGCATGTGTCACCTGTCAGTTTCCTGTCAGCCGGTTGATTACGCAGCTGCTCGCTCGAGCTGACAATCGTCCTTCGACGTGCTAGTCTGGATCGACTCTTATTGATGGATTAAACAAAAAGTTCGAGTTTTCATTTGGAGTTTTTTAAACTTGAAGTAGTAATTTAATGTAGCTTTACAATTGTATATACATCTGTAGCTCTTTAAGTTTGAGTTTGATTTTAAGGGCCAAGATTCTAGGCGGTAAATACCATAACATGTTTGACCTGGGGGGTTATTATGACATAGTTATACAATTCTGTTTACGCTGAGAGAAAAGGACAGAGCTATATAATTGCCATAGGTCTGTCCCTTACACTCACCGTAAAATGAACTTCATAGCTATGTCATAATAACCCCCCTGTGGGGTTATTATGACGTTTTTGTGCAATTCATTTTACGTTGATAGAAACGGAAAGAGTTACGTAACTGCTATAGCTTCGTCCTTTGCGCTCACTGTAAAATAAACGGCATAGCCACGTCATAATAAGCCCCCTGTTATCGTATTGTCATCGTTTTTATAGCACTATTACTTGAGGGTAATGGTAGCCGAGAAAAAAAACAATACCATAACAGGTCACCACCTAGAATCTCGACCCTGTCTTATAAGTCTTATTATTCCAAAATAAGTTAGTGCCATTATTCATTTTTAAATTTGGG
>OZ014443.1:1195959-1242922 GCA_963966035.1 Acleris laterana
CGTTAACATTAGTTATTTTCGAGATATTTGTTAATATTTATGAAAGATATCTCTCTCTAGACTACTAGCATGAATTATATAAATTATTTGATCATACATCACAGTCACGTAAGGTTAGATTAAAGCTAATATTAAAGCGCCGAAACCGCGAGCTCAAGTGCCAAAGACAGCCTCCGTCGACGCGCCCGATTACATCTCTAGAGCACAGGCGACAGAGGGTTTGTTGGTGGTCCATTGCAGTAACATTTCATTGTAACCGGTTCCATTGCCGTGTCAGTAACGACGTGCTGTCATGACGTGACCCTTTCTGAGCGTATGATTTAGATGGATGCCGCACGAGCGTTGCGTTGTCGCCGCTGCTTTGTTCTACACGTAAACGTAGGTATAATACGCCGCAACTTTAGAACCTAAAATTAAGTGTAAATCTATTTCCTTGATATGTTCAACAAGAAATTAAAATTAACAAACATACATTCCTCGGTTTCGTGAGCAGTAGGTACCTAAAAAGCATCACAATTTTAAGACATAAGTATCGTTATAAATAGCGTATGACACTCTTTGAATAAAGAAAACTTCAACGATATCAAGCATTATAAAATAAGAACGAGCAGTCTTTGTGCGACCTAGTTAAAAAAAATATTAAAAATTTGAAGGCCTTTACTACTTACCATTATTACATGTGTTAATATCTAAGACCTATATAACCGAGTAATAACACATAGAAAACAGCCAAGTGTCATCGCAAAAATATCTACCGTTACCGGGATTGAATCCTGGACCGCTAGCTTCGTAGGCAGGGTCACTGCCTACCAACTAGACCGTCGTGTCGTCGACCCCGTAAGATTAATTTCAAAACGCTGTCCTCTTGCAACTTACAGAAAATTCTGCCGAAACGTTATCTCGCGGCGGCGCAGTGACACGCCGAGACCAAAATCCTTTAATACAAGCATTAAGATCACCAAAGCCCTCATTTATAAAAAAAAAAACTAAATTGCTTTCTTTCTTACAGCATGTATAAAATTATTCAAATGACAAGGATTATTCAAGTAATTTGATTCTAGACATTTGCTCTTTGCTTAATGCGAACTTTCGTCATTTAACATTGGTATGTGAATTTGGTTTCTATACAAAAGGTATTTTTCTCTTGAATTTTCGGCATGATACTCGTACAAAAATGAAATGTATTTTTCATTCGGTCTTGTCGTCGACGATTCATATTCGAACGCATATTTTTAACCAAGCGTCAAGTGTTGCGTGATGTAATTAGTACTCTTTTAGTGTGTAATGAAGCGTAACATTCGGCATGAGAAATTCTTTGAAATATTTATTCCATTACGAATTTATAAATAGACATGCTTACATATCGCTTCTAAGCATATACAATCTTATACTCAGCAGCAAAAAAAAAAAATGTTCGCTTAACATACAGGCTGTATCTATTACGAGTAGGAGTTACCTAATAATTCGGCGACCATTATTACGCATTTAATTGTATCACTTCGAAGAAATTTCAGAAAGTTAATTTCTGCTTACCTTATTGTTTCAGATGGTTATGGTTTTTGAGATCCAGATCGAAGAACATTATCATATGTGGCCTGTTAACCAATGGAGTATAGATCGCTAGCATATACCTTGTACAAGTGACGGTGACCAAACTGACCAATGATGAATTATCGCAGATATCAGAACATCATTAGTAGATTGATGTCACGCTAATGACGATTGTTTAACGACCTACTCTGATTGATGATCTGTGGCTAAACTAGGATTATTGTGATGAATTGACCTTTTATACGTTGTTTTTTGATGGCAGATGTGACCGCAAGAATTCGTTACTGAATGCTAGACGTTTTCTACGTATACAAAAAGTTTATTTATATTATAAGTGCGAGAGTGATATGACATGTGCTTTATCCACCGCGTAAAAGGCGGCCGTAATACGGGCCCTGACACAAATGTGAAAAATATCTTAAATATTTGAAATCATATATAATATATAATGGATAAAAACCCAATGTCTACTGGCGACGCTTTGAGCTGAGATATTCTTTTTAATGGCTCAATTGATTTTAAATAAATCTAGTTAAGCTTCATCCCGATTTAAGAAGCTTCATTTAAAAAAAACCGTGCCCTAATCAGCTCATCCTTTTCCAAGCTAAAATGCCAGACGCACAGATACATTAAAAAATACGTTAAAAGTATTTATAACACTTTTTGTCAGGGTTTAAAAATTGCATACGAAATAACAATGAGATGGCGACCCAACAGAAATGCAATTTCATCGGCAAAATATTTCAGAAATTTCACTGAAGACTTGTTATCAGATAGACCCTTTTCCCGTCTACCACATAACCTAGGCCGATCGTCAAAGGTACTAAAAACCCAAAACTATCGACTATCTCAAACCGTTAGGGACACCAAGAACCTTTTATATTTATCTTAAACCCTGAATCCTCCAAAAACCCGTTGTTATGCCGCTCATGAGATAAACTTGGCCAGTATAGTTAACTATTTTATGAACGGCCAAGCTTTTTCCCAACAATGTGACGCAAAAATACCGGGTAAAGATTCCACAGGGACGAGGCAACGCTGAATGACCGAGCGTTGTCTATTCGCGGCATCAAAATCGTTTGTCATGTATGTATTACCTTACTATTCAAGAGATAAAAACTCTAGAAATAAATGGCGATTACGATAAGATCTTAGTATCTTTTAACTCGGTTCAACCGATTTTGATAAAAACTAAGAACCATACCATATAACCCAGTTGTGTACTTTCAACATTCTCGTCAATTAACACCAGCCCCTTATTTCACCATTATGACAATGACACGTGACAGGTGACAATTCGGTTTACATCGGAAAGTTAACACGCTGATACATAACTGGGTTTGATGTAAGCTGCACCATGAATATTAAAATGTCAGCTGTCACCTGTCATTGTCAGCATGGTGAAATGGGGGGCAGGTGAGACTGAGGTCAAACGCAAACCCAGTATCGTTTTTTTTTAAAATAACATCGTTCGAATATAACCGTTTGGAAGCTGTAGGTAAAGCAACAGCCAGACACAGATGCACTCCTTAAACTTATAACTATGGCTACGACATTTCGTCCCTTTATTTTCTCGACCTCGTATCTGATCGAGTAGTTAGATAGTAAAATAACCTTTATTCTTTAGTGAACATGAGTGTTTTTCCTATCTAGCTGTTCGATCTGATACGAAGTTGAGAAAGTAAAGGGACGATTTGATAGCGCACTGTAGCTCTAAAAACTTTGGAGTCGCTATATTCTAATTCTTACATACGTACCATCTTGATTTTTACTGATGGCATACAGTCAGGAAGCTGTGTAAACACGATACGCTACACCATATATTCACCATTGATATAGCATCGATACAACATTGATATACTATCGGAACAGCCGCGGCACCTCCACTCACAACCCTACCTATGCCCGCGATGTCGCACGAAACAGCTGCGGGTGAGTAGCAATGCTGAATCAATACAGTAAGCTTGCGTTGATCAGGAACTAACAGTTAAAAGGAAAGAATTTATGTCGCAAAATTTGGTCCGTAGCTAAAGGACCTGAAGGAACTAAAAGACCGAAATAGTTCCTTTGAACGATTGTCCGAAAGCACTCCTATTAAAGACCGAGCGGGCGCAACTCTACACTCTACAATGCTTTCGCACGTTTGCATTGATTCAGTATCTAAGCAGAGCCCAGACGAGATGCTTAACGCTATCGAAAACAATTTTCGAAAACTGTCAAAGCGTATGAAATTTACATAAACCCTTGACACGACCATCAGGGTCCGGACAAGATGCATTACGGTAACTATCTTTTCTATTCGTTTATTTTTGAACCAATCGCGTCACTGGCACATCACGTGACTTTTCGTATCACGTCATCTACCAGTGACAGTGGTTTAAAAATTAAACGAAGAGAAACGCTATAGCTAGCGTTGTGCATCTTGTCTGGGCCCTCGGTGGCTTCCGTCAATGCGATACATTTTCGATAACGATAACGATCTCGCCACGCATCTTGTTTGAATAGAATTTAAACAGCGCTGCATCGCTTCTGTCACGCGTTGCAAATGCGAAAAGTGGCCGCGATAGTTACTGTCTGCCAACTCTCTAAGTGTTTCCATTTCCAGCATGCTGTAACAGCTCGGGGAAACAAAAGCCGTCGCCGCCGGTCCAAATTGAGTATAATGGGGCTTGCTTACAGCAATATTACATTACAATGGCTCGGCTCGAGCTCTAAGATAAAACTGCTTAGTACAATATGGATCGTATTGCGTAAGATATTCAAAACAAAGTAATTTAAAGGCACCGAAGTGGGCATTGGGTAAAGTATGAACATTTGTCTTTGAAGTCCTTATTTAAGACACCAGAATTTAATATACCTACCTATTTCGAAAGGATACTTTTTGAAATTTGAACATTGTAAATCATGTTCATTTGTAAAACTTTTTTATTATTCCAGATTTAGAACTTTTCCCGCCAAAAAGAAACAATGTGCGCAAAAAAGTTTCGACAAAAACCCCTTTGAAAATATCTAATGAAAAAGCCGTGTCGGGCGCAATTTATTGTTTTCTATATTTTACTCACTTTCCCGCCCATCATTTATCTTCAAGCCTTTTCAGGAATATAGGTAACACCCCTAATTTAAAAAGTCCTGTTAAAGTTCACGGTTTTAGGGTTCCTCGGGCATGCGAGCCATGCGCATCGTTCGGTGTTAAAATAATGTGAAATCAAGTGATACTAGAATATGTTTTTTTTTTGGGTTAATTTAATCACGCATTGATGCGATAACTTCAATTCATGATTTATGGAATTTGAGAGATCATTTATTTCAGACAACATAAGTCCATACATTCATAAAAATAACTAAATTAGATGTTGTTAGTGGCTTAGATCTGTTAACGTATATTATAATAATAACAACTGAGTGACAGACTTATAGTTCTCTTTATTTACCGTTATTATAACTAAGTACTTGAATTATCATCCGTTCAATTCCGCCTCGTCAACACGAATGCCTCCGGCCTTCGCCATCTTGTTCCGTCGTCCCGCCGCTGTACGGTGGCGCCATCTATATTTTTGTCGTCTAGCCTAACCGTTTAAAACGGTTTAAGCATTTCGAGTATTTGCTTCTTACGTAACTTAATAAAATCGCTAACATTCGGCCATACTGACACATGTCTGACCTCAGACAAATGCACCGAATAATTATTAATTTAACGTAATATTCTGTATTAACACATAGTTAAAGAAAGAAACAAATACTCGAAGAATTGTCTTCTCAAGGCCATTCGGCCATCCCGTATACATAGAATGTCCTCATTCTAACAGTATCCGCCACACATCCATTATTGTCAACCTCTTCGCTGGCCTTTTTGCGCTTGTACTGGCAGCCATTACCACTCGTTTCGAAGTCAGCAATAGGTACTACTTGCAGCCGTCGGCAGCATGCTCGCTCCGAGGTCAGCAATACTACTTGCAGCCGTCGGCAGCACGCTCGCTCCGAGGTCAGCAATACTACTTGCAGCCGTCGGCAGCACGCTCGCTCCGAGGTCAGCAATACCACTTGCAGCCGTCGGCAGCACGCTCGCTCCGAGGTCAGCAATACCACTTGCAGCCGTCGGCAGCACGCTCGCTCCGAGGTCAGCAATACTACTTGCAGCCATCGGCAGCACGCTCGCTCCGAGATCTGCGCTAATAGGTCACAGCCACCGGCAGCACTCTCGCCCCGAGGTCTGGACCTGAAACATAAAATACTCCAAGCAGAAACATGATCGGATAATCTTCGTGAAGTAGGTATTTCAGTATTATAACATGTTTAACTTAAACAGTTCTTACATGGTTTAATCAAAGAAAATAGCTTTTACTTATAATAGTTAAAGGAGTATAATAGTTAAAAGAGTCTCTTAACTAACACGTACCAATAAACCACGGTAGTACTTTCGCTCTGACAAGTCAACAGAACGGTCGCAGCCATCGACAACATCCTCGCTTCGAGGTCTGGACTGAAAAAAAATAAACAACTCCAAGCAGAATCATTGTTGGTTTTAATTAATATTATTTGTCATTAAGATTCTAAATACTTTAATATGTTTAAATTGATTTACGTTTAATTGTTGTTGATAATTGTGAGTTTATGGTAATATATTATAGTGTGTATTGTATATAACTAATAGAGAGTTAGTTCTGTTATGTTTACAAATAAAAGTTTAGATTATTTATCATTTGTTTTATTTACTAAGGTTTTTGATTACACTTGTTTCTTTGATTAATAGTTTTAACATTAATTTTGATATCATAGTTAGTACAAATCAAAAGGTACTTAATTTTTTTTAAAATTACAATTAATAGAAGAGAATAATGGGTTTAGTTACCCATTTATATGGTACCCCTTAAATTAACATTTCCTCTAGCTTACAAATAATTACAAATTAAGAACTCGAATCGTCCTCAGAATCTTTTCCATCTGTTTCTAAGTTTCCCATATTTACGCCTTGGTCTGCTTCTGGTATTGAGCCAGTCTCCTTGTCCTCTTCAGATAAGGTAAAACTGATCCATGGTTTTATTTTATCTGCCGCATATACATTTCGGTATTTTCTATTGGTGTGCCCTTCTATACTGCTTACTTCGTATCTATCTGACCCTAGGATTTTAGTTACTCTATAGGGGCCACTGTAACGAGGAAGTAGCTTGTTACTCTCACCTGCATTATTAAGCTGTTTTTGCACCAAGACCAAGTCACCTTCTTTGTATATCTTAGCAACACGTCTCTTCTTGTTGAACCTCTTCTCCATTGTTTTTTGGTTGTCATCGATAGTGTGTGTAACTTCGGCCCTTATACTGTCTAGCAAATTTTCGCTCGGCTGAGTGTCTTCACTTGTCAGTGCATGAAGATGTCCTTCAGTCAGGTGAACTGTGCGTTTGCCAAATACTACCTCAGTTGGGGTCCTACCAATACCTTTGTTCAGAGTATTGTTAAGACTCCATTGTACAGTGGTAAGATGAGTGTCCCATTCCTTATCATCTTGTCCATGCGTTAAAGCGGCTAGAGATGCCAAAATTGAACGATTATAACGTTCAATTTGGCCGTTGGCCCTAGGCATGGCAACGGCGTTCTTTATATGTTTAATCTCTAACTCGCGTGCAAAATCTGCAAATTCGTTAGATGTGAAACTAGTTCCACGATCTGAAATGAGCAGGTTTGGTGCACCAAAAATACCGAACACATCTCGAAGTACTGTAATCGATGTCTTGCTTTTTGTATTACGTACTGCTTTTAATATTATGAATTTTGAATATCCATCAATAATACCCAGTATATATGTATATCCTGTCTTGCTCTTTATAAAAGGACCTAGGTGGTCTATGTGAACACTATGAAAGGGGATTGGTGTTTTAGGTATTGGGTGAAGAAATCCTTCTTTTTTACCAGTTGGTTGTTTTGCGTAGGCACAGGGAATGCACGCACGAACATATTTCTTCACAAATGATGCCATGTGTGAAAACCAATATGTCTGCCTAATTTTGTCTAAAGTCTTCTCGATTCCCATGTGCCCACATTCATCATGAGACATATGACATACCTTCCACCGAGCATCTTGAGGCACAACCCACTTCCAGGAGTCTTCTACTTTGCGAAATACTTTCCCATCCTTTAAAGTATAATTATTTTTGATATCCCTGGATTCGTCACAATTGTTATTAAGAACGGATTTAATAAGGACCAATTGTGGATCCGTATTCTGAATATGGTCTAGGCTGGGCGTTGTGGATATTTTAAGCACATTATGCACTGAAGTCTCAAGTTGTTCATTGGTACCTATTGGGTTGCGGCTTAGCGCGTCTACATGGGTCATCTGAGCTCCAGGTCGATACTCGATTGTAAAATTGAATTCTTGTGCTTGCAACCACCATCTTGCAATTCTAGGGACCAGGTCTCGTTTTGTCCATGTTAATCGTACTGCATTGCAGTCAGTTACTACTTTGAACTCCACTCCAATGAGGTAGTTACGAAAACGATTAAGAGACATAACTACCGCCAACGTTTCAAGTTCGTAGGAGTGAAAATGTTGTTCTTCGGTCGTGGTCTGTCTACTAAAATATGCCACTGGACGAAGGGGAGCCTTTTCATCGGACCTTTGCATGAGAATTCCCCCTATTCCGATTTGACTGGCATCTGTGTGTAGTTCGGTCAATTTACTAGAGTCATAAATGGTCAAAACTGGCCGTGAGACTAAAATCTGCTTGATTGTCTTAAACGCTTCTTCTTGTATTTGTCCCCATACCCATTTCGTATTGGCCTTAGTCAAACATGTAAGTGGTCTTGCTAGAGTAGCAAAACCGGGTACGAATCGGCGAAAAAAACTGGCGAGGCCGATAAACTGCCTGATTTCATGGGCGTTTTCAGGCTTTTTAAACGAAGCGACCGCTTCAGTTTTCTTCTGACCCGGCTTTACCCCTTGGGATGAGATTTCGTAGCCAAGGTACTCTATACATCTTCGGAAAAAATTGCATTTGCCTAGATTTAGCGTAAGATTTGCTTCTCTGAGAGCTTCAAGTACCAGGCGTAATTTCGACATTCCTTCTTCAACGGTTTTAGAGGAAACCACTATGTCGTCCATATATGCAAGGACGCCGGGTATTTTCTTTGTATTTAATACCTTATGTATTAACCTCTGGAATACCGCTGGAGCGTTACACAATCCGAACGGCATCCTGTTATACTCGTAGTGTCCGTCTTGGGTTATGAATGCCGTCACATGCTTTGATCCTTCAGCGATGGGTATCTGATGATACCCAGATGTCAAGTCCAGGGTTGTGAAATAGTTCTGACCAGAAAGACTGTCAATCTGATCATCGATCAATGGCATAGGGTACTTATCTTTATGTGTCTTTTTGTTTAGAGCCCTATAGTCCACACAAAGACGCAAATCACCGTTTTTCTTCGGAACTACAATGATAGGGCTCGCGTATTCGGATTCTGAGTCGCGTATTATGCCATTACTACATAAATCGTCAATCATATCTTTAACTTTTTCCCTTTCTGTGACAGGTAATCGATAAGGCCGGTATGTAACCGGAGTGTCATCCTTTAGTTTTATGTGCATCTCAGTTAGGTCAGTCTTTCCTAACTCAGCCGTGGTGAATGCAAAAACATCTCTGTTGTGATTTAACAGTGAATACAGATCGTTTTTAAATTGCTCCGGTAGTTCATCGTCAGTGTTAATTGTGTGCAGTCTAATATGTTCCTCATCATGTTCAGCAATCCTGCAAATCATCTTTTTACGGTCCTGTAACTTCGTATGTTCGACCTTGCTTTGTATATGAACATCGTGCCTAGCACCTAGCATGAATTCCGGCAGCAATACCCCTCTAGCTATAAGCTGTCCTTTCTGTAGTTTAACCGTTGCGCTTGTTAAACCCAAAATTACAATGTTGGCTCGACCCTCCTCAAAAGCGTATACTCCAGGCAAAATTATATACTCCGATCCCGGTTTTAAGCATGCTTCCGAAGTTATATACAAGTTGGTACTATCCATACATTCAGGAGTATAAACTGGGACTGCAGTTGCACCGATCACATCGGCTGTTTGCTCTATGATGATTTGTGCTGGTTTATCTAATGCCTTAAACAAGACCAAATCATTATCTGTTTTGTAGATCCTTATGCAAGGTAGTTCTGTAAGGTTTTGCCCTATAAGTACGCTAGTACCATATGGTAGCATGGACTGTGGAACTACGTATGCGTCAATATGTTCTGTTATACTGTCAATCTGAAGCAGAACTTTTACTTGTGCACTAGGCTTTATTGAGCCATTTGCAAAACCTTTCAATAATGGTAGCTCGTCGTCATTTTGCTCTTGTGCTCCTAAATCTGTCGCGATCTCATCGCTGAGTAATGTGCATTCACTGCCAAGGTCAACAAAACCTTTTAGTTTATGCGCATTGACCATAACGTCTTTAACATACTTGTCAGACGAACCTAAAAGAGAGTCTATTTTGCTGACGGTCTTAGATGCAGTCGGCCCTGTTCGAAACCTGTCTGATCCAAGAGGGGGTTTATCACATTTACTGTTATTGTGACCGACGCGCTTACACTTTCCACACCTAATCACATCTTTTGAGCACCCATGCCAAGTGTGGCCCTTCTCACCACAGTTATAACAGCTAAGGTTGCTATTTTTCCTAGTACCACCTTCGAAAGTGTGTGTGATTTTTGGAGGGATGATTGCGTTACGCTCGCGGTTACCAGTGTTACCACTACTAGATTTGGCGTAATCCTCTCTTTTCATCGATATTTTTCTAAAATAGGAAAGAACGTCTTCAGGCTCCTTAAAACACAAACCCTGGGCGCCCATCCGTATGTTATGCTCGAAAATCCCGTGAGTTAAGCAGTCTACTGCTTTACGTCCGCTAATTTCGCACCTATTAACTAGGCGGACCTTATCATAATAATACTCTTCAAGAGTTTCGTACCTTTTGCTCTTCCGAGCCAACATCTCTCCGAGTAAATCACCATAATTATCTTCATCTGGAAAAGCCTTTAACAGCTTTTCCTGCCATCCAGACCACGAGTACTTGACGCTAGTTAATCCATCGTACCAGCGTTTAGCTAACCCGGTAAGCCGTGGCAAAACGTAAAAAATTGTTTGTTTTTCGGACCACCCGTAAACACTAGCAGATTCATTGATTTTAAAGAGCCAATCTTTCATTGTCTGCGACTTAGCCTGAGGGTCGAACTCAGGAATCACGTTTTGTGATCCATGGCTATGAGAGGGACGATTCCTATTGTCTAACGCCGCTACTAACTTTTCTAAAACAGTAGACTCTGTTGTCTCGCTAGCGGTAGTGCGAGATCGTGACGACTGATGCTTACGCTTCTTTCTGCCCTTACGTTCACTCGACCGTTTGGTCCGAACCGGTGATGAAGATGAGCTAGAACTTGAAGAACTCCTACGCCTTTTCCGATTCTTCCTGCTCCTAGACTTGTTCCTGTCATCAGAACTATCACTTGAGGAGTTGTTAGAGTTCTGATACCTATGTTTTTTTCTTTGTGTCGCTTTAGGAGCATTTTCTCTGACCGCTAATGGGGGTGTACCCGGATCCGACATCTTTATTTAGGTACCGAAAACAAAAGAAATTACCGTTGACTTAAAAAAACACTAATACGTATCTAATACCTAAGTCTAAATACGTAATAAAAAAATATATATATTTACTGTTTACCTAAGTGTAATATTTTTAACTCTTCACACAATATTATATAACTAATACGTATCTCACACGTACTTCTTAATTAAAAGGTATACTAGCTACGAGCTCTTAAACTAAACATATAATTATATCGAAGGAAGAGATCTCTTAGTCTATTATTATTATTATTATTTTTACAGCGTAAAATGTTTACAGGTACTGCGGATCCATTTGGATTCGGTTAATGATGTTGGATGGTTTTTATTTAAATTGAAAAATATCGTAAACAGTTTAAGCAAAAGTATAAAACCAACTAAACATATCATAATCTAATAATAATAATAATCTATAATCTTTGCATACTTATAAGTTACGCGGTCAATGTTTTAGAATAGTTCTTTAAATGAATATGTCAAAACTCAAGCTGATTTATGCCATTTAATATGACAAGCATACATGAAATATTTATAACTATCGTTTATCAACATAATATAATATTTACCAATTTTTCGTAAGATATTCGTAACTTTAGGTGTTTGGTTCGTATTAATAAAACGTGTCAGCTAATACAACGGGCTAATACGATTTACAACGTGTTAAATTACCACTAACAGTCGTTTCCTTTCCTTATTTTAATGTTATATTTACGTGTGTCATTGTTGTACAGAAATGTTTTACTTCCTTTCCTTTGTATCTAGCTTAATTTAGTCAAATATTTCGCATTGATAAAAAAACAAGTAATATTTGTAATAGTATAGTTGTAACATGTAACACATAATTGTGCCATTCAACTTGGAAAGACTTAAGTACTTAATCTCTGGCTTCAATTTAAACCTACACGATCTTCTGTTATTGAACAAACTGAATAGGTACAGCAAATATAAACATTAACAAGCTTGGCATACAATAAAAACTCACCTTGTGTTTTTCGAATTCAGGTCGACCTCTTTTTGGTACTTTTATCCCACTTCTGATTTGTTAACGTATATAATAATAACAACTGAGTGACAGACTTATAGTTCTCTTTATTTACCGTTATTATAACTAAGTACTTGAATTATCATCCGTTCAATTCCGCCTCGTCAACACGAATGCCTCCGGCCTTCGCCATCTTGTTCCGTCGTCCCGCCGCTGTACGGTGGCGCCATCTATATTTTTGTCGTCTAGCCTAACCGTTTAAAACGGTTTAAGCATTTCGAGTATTTGCTTCTTACGTAACTTAATAAAATCGCTAACAGATCTAAGTGTTAGTAACTAATTGAGAAAATGAGAAATATTTATTTATAATAACTAATATACAGTAAACAATAATAATTATAATAAGTAATTAATAACTAATGTAATCTACTTAAAACTAGAATTATTAAATATATTTGTGTACACAACTACAAAAAGAATACCCCCTCTAATAGCTCCGTTCGCGGCATTGTACCCATGATGCTGGCTGCGTTACCTCTCTGGATAGTTAAACCTATCCTTTGGGAGGGGTAAGCGCCCGCTCTGGGATCCCCGGAGGCGTCAATAAGCTTAGTAGACAGGGTCTTTATAAAAAGTTTCATGTCAGCAGACCAAGGTCCCAGAGTCTCCACTGCAAGCGCCGCAAATTCGTAATCATTAATTAATGATGAATATTTACGACGTTTGAGGGTTTGGGCCTGATCAGCTGCTGCGCCGGCCTGAGAGATTGTATATTTTATATGGGTTCTACTTGCTTAAAAAAATAGTTACGTAGGTACATACACAGACATACAATCATGCCTCTTCCCCGAAGAGGTAGGCAGATACTACTTCCTTCCACTACTAGCTACAATCCAGGAAGACTTCCCTCGCTTCCTCCATCGCATAAGTCTCTTCATACACGTGCATTGGTTTATTTGTTAGGGTACCAGACCAGAGGAGCTATTGCTCAACACACTCGCAATCGCAATTGTTTTCATTTTGAACATCGAAGGCTTGTCTGCATACAAAATGAAAACAATTGTTTCGCTTTGAAGCCAATTGAGATTACGAGTGCGTTAGGCAATAGCGACGCAGAGGGGCTATTGCTTAACGCACTCGCAATCGCAATTGTTTTCATTTTGAAAATCGAAGGCTTGTCTGCATACAAAATGAAAACAATTGTTCCGCTTTGAAGCCAATTGAGATTGCGAGTGCGTTAGGCAATAGCGACGCTGGCCCTTTCTAAATAGGTACCCTCTCTTTCTTTTAAATTAGTTAATGGTGGTTATACCCAATGAATATTAAAATTTCACTCATTTTTTGCAAGTTGTAAAATTTTCTGATATCTCACCCAAAAAGTCCTGACGGAACCTCTTTGTAACAATACAATGTTTCACGATAAATTTAAGGGCAATAACTCATACGATTTCTAAAGAGCGGAGGAAGGTAACTGAAACCAACGAGAAAAGGTACTTTAATTTTATTTCACCCACTTTATATTTCAAGGGAATAGCACAATGTCAAGTGTAGTCCTCAAATTTTTATAAAATAATTTTACCTTATTCATCTATGTTATATTTATAGGGCACCTTCAATAACAAGCAAGAAAGTTAATAGGTACCAAGTGGGTACTTTACTTGTACATCCATACTAATCTTATCTTATCTAACTAATATTATAAATGCGAAAGTTTGTATGTGTGTGTGACTGTGTGTGTGTATGTGTGTGTGTATTAGTTTGTTACTCTTTCACGCTGCAATAGCTGGACGGATTTGGATGAAATGGAGATAACTTATACCCTGGATTAACACAAGGATACTTTTCATCCCGGAAGCTAAGTATTACGAGGGTCATGCCAAAAGAAATTAGATATTCAAAAACTACAAAGTTTATTCTTTATTATTGCTATCTATTTTCTCGAAGTATTCACCGTGAGCACGTATACACTTTTTCATTCGGCTAAACCACTTGGAAAATGTCAATGACCATTCTTCTTTGGGTACCTCAGAAACTTCATAATTATAGGCAGCCAGGGCATCTTCTTTGGTTTCAAATCGCCTTCCTTTTAATTTTTCTTTAATTTTCGGAAACAGGTAAAAGTCACAGGGTGCCAGGTCAGGAGAATATGGTGGGTGAGGGAGTATAGTGATATTTTTCGAACTAAAATAGTCGAGTGTTCGGGCAGAAGTGTGCGGGGCGGCGTTGTCGTGGTGCCAGAGCAGGTGCTGGGTTCCTGACTTTGGCCGCTTGTCACACCAAGCTGACAACACTTGTGGAGCACAAACTGTCACATACCATTCTGAGTTGACAGTTCTTTGATCCTCTAGCACCACAGTCGCAATATGCCCTGTCTTGCAGAAAAATGAGGCAACCATTTGTTTCTGTGTGCTTCGTGCTCGGCGACATTTTGTTGGAGTCGGTTCATCTTCGAAGCACCATACCGTTGACTGCCGCTTTGTTTCAGGATCGTAGTTATACAGCCATGTTTCGTCACCTGTCAGTATATCATACACAGTTTTCTTCTCGCCAGCGTCGAATTTATTTATCATAAATTTACACCAATCCACGCGGCGTTCTTTCTGCAAATCGTTGAGTTTATGCGGCACCCATCTCGAACAACGCTTATGGAGGGACAGTTGTCCATGAATTATGGTTTGCAGTGCTGCTGATCCAATGCCTAGATCTCGTTCAAGCTCTACGTATGTAATTCGTCGGTTCTCACGGATATTTTTTTCCACGGCTTGCACATTTTCTTGAATAACTGCGGTTGGCGGTCGCCCCGACTTCGCCTCATCTTCAAAGCTCTCCCGCCCTCTTTTGAATTCAGCAAACCAGTTAAAAACAGTTGCACGAGAACAAGCAGACTCACCAAAAGTCGTGGTTAAAAGTTCAAAACATTCTTGGGGCTTTAAACCTTTTTTAAAGTCATAGTAAATCATAACACGAAAATCTCGTCGACTAAGTTCCATTGTAACCGCAAATTCCCGTCAGATTCAATCAGAAAAAAAATATTTAAAAAATAATTACGCAGATTTCCGGAGTATTCCATTTTTAAATTTATAGCTATATAATCAGCCTTCACTATGGTGTATAACTGGCCAGTATCAAACAAATGAGCATGGAGTATCTAATTTCTTTTGGCATGACCCTCGTATAATAAATGTGAACTTTTGGATGTTTGTTACTCAATCACGCCAGAATGGCTTAACGGATCTAGATGGAATTTGGCACAGATATAGATTATTATTTGGAATAGCATATAGGGTATTTTATCCCGGATAATTGGACATTTCCTGTGAGAAAAGCGATAAACGACTACGCGGAAGTAGCCGTGCACATAAGCTTGTATTATAAATGAGAAAGTTCCTTTATCTGTGTGTTACGCTTTCACAATTAACTGGTGAACAGATTTTGATGATATTTGGCGTGGGGATAGATTTGGTCCCGAGGAAGGACATAGGGTACTTTATATTGTGGTAAAAAATCCCTCATTCTCGTAAAAAAAAGACAGCTCCCGCAACAAACAACTTCTATACAGATGGAGTCAACACCTGGAATTAATTTCAATTAACTTCTGTTTGACCGTAAGGCCAGACAGTTTGAAGCAGACCCTAACAGATTCTAAACTCCTGGTAATAGGATGACTAAAGATCCTCATCTGAATGATATAATAATAATAAATGATACGTCAAGAAATCACCCATGGCAACATTATGCTAGAATTGTTTTTTTTTTCTAAATTCCTTTTCTATTTTGTTTAATTTTGTTTTCTGTGTTGCCATTCTTTGTTAATGTTCAATTTAATCTGTTTTTTTATTTTCTTGTAGGTAATCGTCGAATAATTATTTCTATTTCTATTTCTATATAGAACTTAGATATTTACGCATTCAACCTACATTACCTAGATCCGGAAATTAATATCTGGATCAAGTCAGTTTTCGATAAAGTCTGTGAACGTAACAGCTAGTAGAAGGGATAGTTTTTAGAAATATATATATTATATATCGTCCCTTTCCCGGCAAAAAGACTAAAGCGCCACTTTGGGCCAAATTGAGTTATATATACCACTGGAATCACCGAATTTTTCTGCGTCGATCTGTCTAGGTTTCAAAACGATCTAAGCACTTTTTTTTTTTTTTTTGGCGCTTTAGCCAGACAAAAATCACTGATATTTTGGAGCAAAATTACTAAAACGACGCTTATTTCTCATTTTTACACTTTAGTTATTGTACCTTTTCATTATTCATGCATTGGATGTTGTTCAGTTATTTGCGTTTTTTCTAGTTTTATGAATGATGGCGCTTTAGTATTTTGTGCATTTCAAGGAATTGCATCATTTGTCGCTTTAGTAAATTGTGCCCACTGCGTTTGAATTTCTGAATACGTTTAGTCTTCTGGTTGTACTGATAAGAAATCATGAGGATGCCTTTAGTAATTCGACAAAAAAAACTAAGCATATTCCTGTTACATTAGCCATTTCACCGTCTTCCAAAACCTAATAGTTAAGTGTGATTAGTAAAAAATACATTGTTATTTATTGTTGTTTTTGTCAGTTAAGCCAAAATGCTGAAACTTATTTATATAAAAAAGAAGCATTTAGTTCTTTGCACGTTGTGAGATATCGCAAAAATTTGATGTTTAGTAACATGGCGTAGCCAAATTTCATGCGAAATAAAACTTTTTTCAAAGGTAAATGTGGACTTTATTCCAAAGTTTTAAAGTTTAAATTACTTTGCCAAATACTTCTATCGGCAAAAATAACGGCCCAGCCAGCGGCGTGTTACACAATAGGCTCGGGGCGCGGGTGTGAGGCGCGGGCGCGGGTGCTAGTTGCGCTTACGCGGCGGCACGGCGCAGCGGTCAGTCAGTCGGCGGCTTTAATTCGCAGTGAATGTGTGACTTCTTGTGTACTTGATGTGCGATCGTTTAGCTTCGAGTGCATACATGTTAAGGTAAGTTTGTTTATTATTTATAACTTATTAGGATGATGAAATTATTAGCTTTTGCCCGTTAAGGCCTGCACCTACGCGAGGAATTTATTTATCGTTTTACCGGGATAAAGGTAGCCTATACTTATATGTTAATCCAGGGTATCTATAATTCACGCTATAAAGGATTGAGTACTATCGTTTAAAAACCAGTAAATGATCTAAGCAACAACTTGTTATCAACATGTTAATGGTTGTTTAACTTAATGAAAATAGTACTTACCTACTTACTCTTTTTTAATTTGACACACAGGTCTTCACCTCGGGCTTGATTCGACTAGTTCCATTTACAAATAGGTACCTACCTACTTACCCTACCGATCTAAGTACGTATTTTTATGTGATAATCGTCCCATATTAAACAAAAAGCATTTTAGTTATTAAAATCAAATACGTACTTTGTAACTGTAGGTAGTATAAAATGAACTGGCTTATTCTGTTTCTTTGCCTTCAAAACTTTTGATCAGATTTTGATGCGGTTTTAACGTCGAATTACAGATCAAAATGGAACCAGACAAAAAGCTCTACTTCATAGACCACGATAACGAAGAAAGAGAAATAGATGGTAGAAATATTGTGCACATTTGGCCCAAGTTAAATGTTGTGCGTCGTATTAACTTTGGAGGTAAATTAAATTAAAATAAAATTCTTAAGCATAATGTGGCCAGCCAAATCAAAAAAAATCTTCGCTTGAATTTTGGGTAATTCCAATCATTGTTACTATTTTATTGTTATTGTGAATTAAAATTAAAATCAAATAAAATTCGTGTAACTGCCAGCACCCTTTTTATTTGGACAGCCACATTTTATTGCTCTAGAAAATGACGTACCTGTAAAATAATAATGTTTTTCTTGTTCAGATTCCGATGTAGATGCAAACAAGAATACAAAAAAAAAAAAAAGATCGCCACCTAAAAAAAGAAATGACAGAATACGATTTCTGCAAAGTTAGTATCTTACCTTCCTACCTACTAATTAATTTATATTTTTATATGATAAGCTTACCTGATCATATTATTATGTCATACCTCAACCCTAGAATAAATCGTCATTTTGATGTACTTACATGTTTTTTTAGATCTGAAACAAGAAATTGATAATGCCAAATATGACACATTAAAAGAAACGGAAAGCCGCTATGGTACTAGGAGTTCAGTAAAAAAACGTTCTCAACAGAGTAAAGGATTAACGTCACCAGGTAAGTTGTCCTTGGTTTAGGTAGATAGCCTTTTTATTAATACCGGATATTGTATTTAAGATGTAACTTATTTCTTGTTTCAATCTGGACTACGTTTTTTTTCAGCTCCCACAGCTACTGAAATCCCAAAGCTAGATGATGAAGACATTATTGAAAACAGCGCCGAAAGTAAAATATCAACTGAGAAGGGCAGTTTAGATAGTATGAATATTCAAGGTGAGGCAGATTTTAAGCATGTAGCGAATATCAAACTAACACTTAAACAAAATCAGACATTACAATTAAACATTCATGACCATAAAACTCCAGCTAAGCTTTACATCCAGACCGAAAACATTGAGCGACCTGTAACCCGTAGTATGACTAAAAAATCACCTAAAAATGAAGATACATCACAGCTACTGACATCAGAGGATATTCAACTGGATAGGATTGAGTCCGAAGTACAAAAAACAGATCCAGAGATGAAAGCTGTATCTCCACGTGAAAACGTTTTAGAAACTAATAATCTGCTAAATGTGACAGATAAAATTATTCAAGATTCTATGACCTGCGAAAGTTTACAAGATAAAATATTGTACAAGTCGCCGCAAAATCTTCATGACGAGGTGAGACTCACCGTCTCACCTTTTAATATTGATATGCAAGAAGAGTTGGACAATCAGCCCGTATTACAGGACCAGGAATTTACTGATTATATTCACGAAGAATTTCAACGAATGGAAATTGGCTCAGAAGTACAAACGCAGCACCAGATAGTTTCTGCACAGAAAGATGGTAATTGCTCCAGTAGTAGTGAATATATTGATCAAAATTATACCCAGGTTGTTGAAGCAATCATTCATGGACATAAACCAGTAGAACCATGCGTGGAAAACAATATTGAGATAACGCAGCAACATCATCTAGCTATTTCAGAAGATTCAGTGCCAAAAACAACACAGAACGCCTTAGATAACGATGCTCAATCTACGCAACCATCCTCGCCGTTACAGCTCACAGATTTCAAGAACATACAAGAGGTAAAGGTTGAACTTTTAAGGCATTCTTCTTATTTAGACTACCTAGGGATTTTACCAATTAGCGATGCAACTTCGCAGCTCACTCATACAAAAAATACTACGCTGATAACACATGCTGTAGCCACCACCGATGAGGTTGACCTAAAACATATAGAAACAATAACGCCGTTGGTCAATAGTCCAGAAAGGAAAGTCACAATGTTAAAGCACATTGCTACAGAAGACTACAAAAAAGTCGGTAACATTGGAGACGATATTTCACAAGGGCAACATGAAAAAATAATTAAGCCAAAATCACAAAGCATTGAAATATCAAACACAAATCTAGAACCGATTCAACAGCTGTCAGTGGCTATAACAGAAAAACAAAGAACCAGTAAAGTAATGAAAAAGAAAGATTTTTTCAACAAGGAAAACAAGCTGTTATCGAAATTTCCATATGAAAAACAAGTTAAAATTACTGACTCACAAGTTATATTTTCTGCTGCGCAAACTGGTCCATCACTGACACCAATAAACCCAATAATCCCAAGAGAAGATTTAACTCAAGAAGAAGATATTAGTTCTCCGAGAAGAAACAAAATAAAAAGAAAAGAAAATAAAGTTCTAAGCACCTTGCAAAAAGTTAATCTTAATGACATTATAAGTGTAAAACCGAGCAAAACCAGAAAAACAGAATTAAAACCGAACCCTGATTTGGATAGGACACAAGCATTTGAAGATTTAAGTAGCAATAACACGAAAAAAAGTAAACAAGCTCAAACTAAGTTAAAATGTGAAGGGACAGAACACACGCGATACAAAAAGCAACCGCAAAAAATCAAGGTTGAGAAAATGAAAAAGGTACAGAAAAAAATAGAAATAAATACTAAAACAGAACTAATGCATGACAGAATGGTAACACGTAATAGAAAAAAACAAACGGATGCGAACAAGTTAACAAAAATAGAAAAGAAAGAATTAAGAATTGTAATTACGCCTACCATTACCGAAACATGTGTTAGTGAACAGTATTCTGATAAGCAAAACACGAATAATAATCAAGAAAGCAACTTGTATGCAATAGATATTCTTGAAGAAACTATTAACAGTGACAATCCAAAAGATGCACAGATCAAGGCAGAGACAGATACATATTTCCTCAGGAAAAATGATGGTAAAAAGAAATACATAGATTTTTTATCAGATAATGAGGATTTTGAGTGGAGTTCAAGTTCATGGGAGGGATCATGCGAATCTGACAGTAAAAATGAAGAAAACGCAAATAAAAAGAAAAAGAAAAAGATAAAGAAACAAAAGCAAAATCTTGATGACTGCGAAAATACCGAAAAGGCCGATATGGGTATACTAGATTTGAGTACAAAAAAGAAACGTAGAAACAAGCGTGTAGACAGGCAGTCGTCAAAAGAAAAAGGAGAAGAGTATATGACGAGAAAAGGTAATTTTATTCCAGGTAAATTCATTAAAGAAAATCCATGCAACCGCGACAACTGTTTTAATGATTGCTTCAATATTTCCGAAGAAAGGCGTCGAAACCTGTTTCGCCATTACTGGAGTCAAAGTTCGGCTAGAAAACGAGACTGGCTGATAGGCAATTCCGACAAAAGGAACGTAAAGAGGCAACGAGCACAAGGACTTAGTAGGCGCACTGGAACATTTATGTATTTTATCAATGAAGGCGAAGGGAAAAGACAAATATGTCTAAAATTCCTTCTAAAAACGCTCGACCTTCGCCAAAAATTCGTTTACAACACAATAAGCTGCAGTCATCTTGGCTCATCAAAAGAAGATTTACGTGGCAGACATGTACCATTGAACAAGACGTCTGTGGAACTCACAGACGCTTTAAAGTTATACCTTACGAACTTACCAGTACTCCCATCTCACTATTGTCGTAAAAAAACAACGAAACTGTACTTACCTGAAGGTTTTAGAAACCTTTCCAACACATACAGAATGTATAAAGAGACACAACGTTCGGAAGGAAGGACTGCAGTCAGTCAAAAAGTATTTCGTGAAGTTTTTAAACGCGATTTCAACTACGGATTTCATGTGCCCCGGAAAGACAAATGCGTTCAATGTTTAAAATTTGAAAACGATAAGTCTGCAGAAATGCAAGAAATTCAGAAAAGTCACATCAAAGATAAAGAAGAGACTTACAACAGATTTAAAGCTCATCAAAATATTTATTTAAAAGATAAGTCAATATTGTGTGTCTCTTTTGATCTACAAAAGGTACTAAACACTCCTTTCGGGAAAAGCATTTTACTGTTTTACTATCGTAAATTGAGTGTTTATAATTTCACGTTTTACGAGTGTGGAAGTAAAGAAGGTCATTGCTATACCTGGAATGAAGTAGAAGGCAAGAGAGGAGCAAATGAAATTAGTTCTATTCTTAAGCTTTACATCCAGAAAATTGATGACATGGGAACTATTAGGCATTTGCTTTTTTACAGTGATTGTTGCCCAGGGCAAAACCGAAACAAAATTGTCATTTCATGCGTTCAAAACTGCTTAAAACAATGTAAGAACTTGGACACGATACAGCTGAATTACCTTTTACCCGGGCACACATATATGCCCGTTGACTCCATGCATTCTGTCATAGAAAAAAGCGTAAAAAATACAACCGTATGGACGCCTTCTCAATGGGCCATGGTGTTTAACCTAGCAAGAAAAAACCCAAAACCCTACCACGTCAACGTAATGACCCATAATGATTTTATGGATTGGGATTCATTAGTCTCAAAGGACTATCAAAAAATATTGTCAGGAAAGATTGGCAAGCTTCGAACTGTCACTTTCAAGAGATCGGCTCCAGATACTTTGTTCATCAAATATTCCATGCATCCAGAAGCGAAGACGGAGATTATTAACACGCCTAAATTGAAACAAACCGAGCCTAAAAAAGCGTACAAATCGAAGCTACCTATTAGTAAAAAGAAACAAGAAGACTTCAACAAGATGTGTTCGATGAACATAATACCTGAAATTTATCATAACGACTACCTTAATTTACACTACACAAATACTGTTGAAGATGTTTTGGAGGATACGGATGTTGAAGATTTGCCAGAAGTGTAGCAATTTAATAATAAGTTTTTGAATGTTGATTAAGAGTTAGTTTGATATTTTTATAGTAACGAGAACATTTAGAGGCCTTTAACCTGCTTTATTTGAAACTTAAGTTAAGAATAGAATACCTGTGTTTGATCTCCATATACTAGTTGGGGAGATTCAAAAAAATAGCACACCTTTGACTTTTTCTTTAGAATTAGGAAAAAAATTGCACGTAGGTTGGGATTATCATACTGAACAAGAAAAAATAGTACTTCTGATAATTTCCCCAAAAATATGTATGGAATTATCCGTTTTTTGCCAAGAAACGTATTGGATTTTGGTAACAAAACGGAACAATTCCATACATATTTTTGAGGACATGTCCGCAGTACTATTTTTTCTTGTTTAGAATGATTATCTCAACCAATGAGCAATTTATTTTCCAAATCTGAAGAAAAAGTCAAAGGTGAGCAATTTTTTCGGAACTCCCCAATTTTGAGACTGCTTAGAATTTATATTTGTGTTTGATCTCATTTTACCAATTATGTGCCTGCTAGAATTTATATTTGTATTTGATCTCATTTTACCAATTATGAGCCTGCTAGAATTTATATTTGCATTTTATCTCCTCATACCAATTATGAGAATGCTTCGAATTTATATCTGTGTTTTATCTCCTTATAACAATTATGAGACTGTTTAGAATTGATATGTGTGTTTGATCTCATTATACTAATTATGAGCCTGCTAGAATTTATATTTGCGTTTTATCTCCTCATACCAATTATGAGAATGCTTCGAATTTATATCTGTGTTTTATCTCCTTATAACAATTATGAGACTGTTTAGAATTTATATGTGTGTTTGATCTCATTATACTAATTATGAGCCTGCTAGAATTTATATTTGCGTTTTATCTCCTGATACCAATTATGAGAATGCTTCGAATTTATATCTGTGTTTTATCTCCTTACAACAATTATGAGACTGTTAAGAATTTATGTTTATGTTTGATCTCATTATACTAATTATGAGCCTGCTAGAATTTATATTTGCGTTTTATCTCCTCATACCAATTATGAGAATGCTTCGAATTTATATCTGTGTTTTATCTCCTTATACCAATTATGAGACTGTTTAGAATTTATATGTGTGTTTGATCTCATTATACTAATTATGAGCCTGCTAGAATTTATATTTGCGTTTTATCTCCTGATACCAATTATGAGAATGCTTCGAATTTATATCTGTGTTTTATCTCCTCATACCAATTATGAGACTGTTAAGAATTTATGTTTATGTTTGATCTCATTATACTAATTATGAGCCTGCTAGAATTTATATTTGCGTTTTATCTCCTCATACCAATTATGAGAATGCTTCGAATTTATATCTGTGTTTTATCTCCTCATACCAATTATGAGACTGCTAAAAATGTATATCTTTGTTTTATCTCTTTATAACAAATTATGAGACTTCTTAGAATTTCAAAAAAATCATTAATCTGTAAAATCATCTGTATCTGTGTTTGATCTCCTTATATTGTGCTTTATGTTATGTTTATCGTTGCAGATAAAGTGTGCTACATATTTAACTGTGTTAATATTATATTTTTATTTGTGTAGAGATTTGTTTTTGTTGTCATAGCACAGGCAGTGTCAGATTTAAAACATTTAAATAAAAAATAATATCCAAAATACTTTTATTTCTTTTTATTTCATTCTTAACCCTAAATGATAAGATTCATTGCGCATTGCCTTTATTTCCTACCTACTTGATGGTGATATCCTACCAAGGTATATAGGTATATTATGAAATTTATTTTTGTATAAATTTGAAAAAAGCTTACAAACTAAGGTGTATAATGTTAAGAAATTTAAATGCGTATAAACCTGAAAAAAAGCTTACAAAATAAGGTGTATTATAACGTTATTAAAAATTTAATGGGTAGGTATAAACCTGAAAAAAAAGCTTACAAACTAAGGTGTATATTATATTATATTATGAAATTTCAATATGTAAAAGCCTGAAAAAAAGCTTACTAACTAAGGTGTATATGTTACGAAATTTCAATGTGTATAAACCTGAAAAAAAGCTTACAAACTAAAGTGTATCTGTTACGAAATTTCAATGTGTATAAACCTGAAAAAAAAGCTTACAAACTAAAGTTTATATGTTACGAAATTTCAATGTGTATAAACCTGAAAAAAGCTTACAAACTAAGATAAATCGGAAAAAAAACTTACAAACTAAGGTGTATATACAACACACCAATAATAAAGTGACTTTATATACGAACAAAGTCCCAATTATTGATATTCAAGAATATCTTTTTTGAGTTCAGTAGATAGACATCACACTCAGATGGAACATTAGTGATTACTTATCAACAATCCTGAACCTATGTCTACCTTTAGTATAAATTAATTTCAAAATAGTTCACCCATAAGTCCAGTAAGTACAAGTTACATTTTATAATGAATACATAATTAAAACCAAAGCATTTTGTGACAAATATTTTGCTGGTGATTTGGTTATTCAGTACTTCAGACTGTTTGATAAGAAATAAATTATGTCTCTTTAGTAAATAGTTCAGAGGTTCATTTAAAAATATTACTCACATAAGTCAATAGACACTTATGTCGTGTGATGCAATATCTTACGTTAAGTCTTTTTGCCTAATTGCATTTTGCTAACGAGTTGAGGACACATGACTAAAGCGCCACTTATCTCCTAAACTATCGAGTTTAGTATAAAACTATTTATTTCAGAACATAGAAGGCAGAATTATGTTTAAAACACTCTTGGAAATTCTAGAATATGTTTATTAGGAAAAGAGTTATGATTTTTTTTCATCAAAAAAAAACTTTAAAACGCTCCCCTGTAAAGTTGGTGAAATGTCGCTTTAGTCTTTTTGCCGGGAAAGGGACGATATATATACATATATAATTATAACTATTTCGTGACTGACTGACTGACAATGCACACCCTGTAGGGACTTGACATTAGGATAATATTCTCCATAGATAAAATCAAAGTCTTCAATTTGCGTCCCACCTTAGGTCCAAAGACAATCTGACATTCTACAGCAATAAGGTTGAGTTTTATAAGTTACAAATGACTTGGCATCTCTCATTACATTGACGACTTCAAGCACATTTGAAATGGGTCCTAAAGGAGGGTGGGCTAATTGGCCTTATGACCAATAAGGACAGGCGATATGTCCCCGAATAGGTAATTCTAAGTTGTAAAACTATTACTATGACAGGTGGTTCGAAATCATTGTGTGAAAAAAGTTATTGCCATGCAAAGACCGCGGTTTTTCCAAGTAATTATTCTAACGTCGTCTATGTAGGCGTCCCGATGTTCCAGATTTTTAAATACTTCACACAGCGATTTAAAATTTGCCGCCATACAAAAAGTTGTGGAATATGAAAAAATCTTTCAAAGGACATATGGCTTGTTATTATTGGTTTTTAGGCCAGTGTCCATACAAAACTGACCATCATCCTTTACATTTGTGACCGTACCCTGGAGGTGCACTATGAAAGGATTTTTCGTAAATCAACCGCTGTCGGGTAGAAAACGGAAAACGAGCTCTACGCGTACAAAATTGCGATCTACTCTAGTATATAATATTCGTGTTTTCACACCGCTCCAGTCTTCTTAACTCTTTTCTTGTTAGCATCTATGTTTTGTCACTGTTCAACATAGGCTTTTCGGCCCCATTTTCCACAGACTCTCTCTTTTCCTCTCCAGAGTCGTTCCAGTCCTCAAGTTCTGCTGAACCCAGGATGACGTACACCAAATCCGTGATAACGTAGAACCCTGCGGCAACGAAGAACACTTGCCGCCAAAGAAGTTCACTCGACTGAAACAATATGGGAGATAGTTTGAACAAAGTACTGTCATGTTAAACAGTCGGATATCAGCCTCAAAAAGAGCCACAAAGAAGGCCAGCTGATAGTGAGCTTCTAATCTATGGTCTATGGACAACTGCTTCCATGCAAGTTGTTTACCGACTGTCTCACTTAACCTCATATCAGAACACAATAACGCAAACACTGCCACTACACCATACTATACTGTACTACTACGTAAACAATTTGAAAAATAAACCTATACTAAAACTAAACCAAAATTCGAGGAATATTTTCTCGTTGTTGAACAACCCTTGAACGGTGCCCGAGGAAGCTACCTGCGTTGGTCTACGGTTGACTAGATTAGCCTCTTCGAGACTACCTACCTTAAAAAGGCCAATAGCACCGGATCCCCACGGACCAAGTAAAGGTTAATTACCAAGGGTCAAAATCGAATGGTTCTTAACTCTCACTTACCGTAAGGTAGCCCGAAAACACAAGAGGTTGGATGGGTTACTCACCACATCAGTGAGGATGAAGCCAGCGACGATGGGAGCCGCGGAGCCGACCAGGTTGGAAGAGAAGTTGCTGATGCTCATCATGGTGCCGGCGAAGTTGGGAGCGATGTCGATGTGGTTTATCTGTAGGAGGAAGGAAATAATAACAACAAAGAACAGAGAAATACGGACAAGAAGAATTTAGTCATGATATGGTCCCAACTCGGCATTTAAGTTAAAGCAGGACGAGGCCAGCCTAGTTAGTAGTAAGACTTGCCTACGTAGGTAACAGTGCTGATTGTGATCCCCGATAAAGGCAGATTTAAATATAAGTAGGTAATCTCACACCAAATAACCTATTTACATAAGGTCACGAGCGTTAATTAGGGACCCTATCACTAATATACTGGTAAACATCTTAGCATGTTTGTGCAAAATGTGGTTACATAATTATCAAAAAAAATTGGTAATTCTGTAGCTCTGCCTACTCCTGTCTGGGAATGAAGGCGTGAGTTTATGTATGTATGTATGTACTATTGCCCCAAACATTTTTATCGGATTACAAATGCTGCTTACATATCGAGTCTCGCAAAACACAAGTTTTCATTATAAGGGTTTTAATTATTATTTTTTTCCTAAATTCCTTTCCTACAATTTCGATGGAATCCTCGTCAAAAGTTCTCAACATTCGCGATAAGGCTACTCGTATCTGCTCACACCCGGCTGGCTTAATTAGGGTTCCTTACAAAAGTTCTAGCAAAGCGATAGTATCTGCCCTTATGGCCGCAGAAACGCTACGGAACCGTGAGTAACGTGGGTCGTTAATTTTTGCAAGAAATAATTAAAATTCGAGCGAATGAAAAATATAAAGGGTCAATTGAGATTAAGGTGCAGTCGAAAACTAGATCAAAAACTTTTTCTTAGTGGCGTGTAGATATGTTTGGTGTCTTGGGAATGTATGTATATAGTATATTAAATTTAAAACTTTAACTGTACATAAATATTATTGTGATATTTCACTAACGGGCTTTAGGCTAAAGCATTAGTTTTACAAGTGTTCTCGTGGGAGGCCCACGTCCAGCATGATGATTTAAATTGTCGACGCGCTGGCCTAGTGGGTAGTGACCCTGCCTACGAAGCTAGTGGTCCTGGGTTCGAATCCCGCTAAGGGCAGATATTAGTGCGATGAGCGCGAATATATGTTCCTGAGTCATGGGTGTTTTCTATATATTTCTCTATATAAGTATTTATATCGTTGTCTAGTACCCATAGTACAAGCCTAGAGCTTAGTTTGGGACTAGGTCAATAGGTGTGAGAGATTGTCCCCTTATACTTATTTATTTATTACTAGCGACCCGCCCTCGCTTCGCTTCGGTTTATGTGAGTTTTCGGTAACACCCGTACATAAAACAAAGTTTATTATACATGAAAACCTTCCTCTTGAATCACTTTATCTATTAAAAAACATCAAAATCCGTTGCGTAGTTTTAAAGATCTAAGCATACAATAGGGACAGACAGCGGGAAGCGACTTTGTTTTATAATATGTAGTGATTTATTTATTTTAAACCAACAAAGATTTGTTCCTATTTCTTTCTGACGAAACGGAACTTAGCATGGAATTTATATGGCCGACCTGTTACAAGACGTCATAGTGCATGTCGGATCTCTTTGTCTAACCGCTGTCTAATTAGTTGTTAAAAATGCTTGTATCATCCGTATTCCCTGACAGATTTTAATTTTAATTTTACTTTTGGTGATCTCTTTTAGGGTATTTTCATATCGTGTTGAGAAATGCTATTTAAAAAATCCATGCATATATATTCCTTATTATGATAAAGCTAATGTTCAATAAATAAAAACAAAATCAGAGGGGCTATTGCTTAACGAACTCGCAATCGCAATCGTTTTCATTTTGAAAATCGAAGGGTTAGTCTGCATACAAAATGAAAACAATTGTTCCGCTTTGAAGCCAATTGAGATTGTGAGTGCGTTAGGCAATAGTGACGCTAAACATCAATAGGACTCTGATGTATTGAGAGAGTGCTGTTAACACTGTAATATTAATAAGAGTAAAAATTAAAAATAAAAACATTTCAAAACACCTCGGTCGATATGGAATGAATCTACTAGCGCTTCGGAAAAGACCATCATTGCGGGGAAGAAGCACCGCAAGAAACTACAGCAGATGGTAATTTTTTCAATCATATAAACGTAAAAGATAATAAGAAATCATTATTAAAACTAGCACAAATAAAATCATTACAATTGCAAGATGAATAAAGTACATAATAATATATACATAACGTAAAATGTGCCTACTTTGCTCCCCCACGGGTAATTATGCTCCATGGTTCTAGTGAGGTAATATCTATTGTAAATCATTCTATTCTATTGCCTTCATTCACGTCGTGGCTGGATGTATACATCAATTCTTTTCAGCAAATTTGTCATTGACTTGAGTTATAATGTAAGAAACGAAATATGCACTATGGAGCATAGAGGAGAAAAGTAGGAACAATTTACGGTCACGCCTGTTTCCCAGAGGGGTAGGCAGAGACCACTTCTTTCCACTTGCTACTATCTTAACAAATTTCTTTCGCTTCTTCCACATTCATACATCATCATGCACGCACGTCGGTTTCGGGTACTTAAGATTCGGCCCTTTTCCAGTATTTCTTCGATTTGACTCGAAAAAGTACGCCTAGGGCGGCCCTTAAAGTACTCACATGGAAACCCAAGTGAGACGCGATCTTGAATGAGCAGATGACGACCAAAATCGTCTCCACGACGACGATGTCCTTCTCGACGTAAGCCAAGGCGATGAGGCCAATAGCTGTAGGAATGCAACCTGAAATAATTTATATAGCTTATTTAGTGCTAATCGATGTTTCTCTAGGACCAAAGAGCCCTTGAGCTATTTTAAAATCTGAATGTGTGTTGGTTTGTCCGTCTGTCTTTCAGTGCCAAATTTACGAAAGCAAAATAGACTATGTTGATGAAATTTTATGGAGCGATAGTTTATATCCCAAAACCGGACATAAGGCACTATTCACAATGGAATAGCGATAAACGACTTCTACGTGGACGTACAATAAAATGGAGTAACTTGAATTTTTTGATTCAAATACATGATAAGATTTAATGCTACAAAATAAAAATATATTGTTGACTAAGAAAATGAATGATTTTATATAAATAATGCTAGTTGAAAGCTGTAGCATGCAATTTTATTTAGTTACAGTATGTTTAAGCTACATGAAAAATTTAAATGGCCAATCTTTGCAAGGGGGTTTATAAATTACTTACTTTTGCTTAGTTCATTTGTATTTATAAAATAGATAGGCATACGATAAGCTAAGTTGACATTAGTAGTAGAGAAGAGTTTAAAGACGAGAACAGAATTATGTAATAAATACAAATACCCTTCCAAATACTTCAACATTTTAATGCTGGGATGTTGTACTCAACATCAACGGTCATAATCTAAGCAAACCAATTTACCATTATTACTCCTTAACCACTTACTTTGAAGATCGAAAATGGTCGTATTAACTGTTTACACACTTAACTATTGTATGCTCTGGGGGGTTATTATGACATAGCTATGCAGTTCATTTTACGGTGAGTGTAAAGGACGGAGCTATAGCAGTTACATAACTCTGTCCTTGTCTTTCAGCTTAAAATGAATGGCACATATAGGTCATAATAACCCCACTGATGTATGGTAGTGAATGCTGGGTGTGGCAGGACAAGCATGAAAATACTCCAGCGGTTATCCGTTCTGTGGCATATATGGGCGGATTTATATACCTTAAGCTAATTTCATGCATTTAGACTGCACAATAGTATTTAGAAAGAAACTCAATGGTTCTTCACTTGCCCATAGTGTGAGCGCATTTCCTGGTGTTGGTGACGCTGAGGTACTTCTTGACCACGAGCATGTCTGCCAGCCAGCTCCAGAAGAAGTTGACCAGCCACATGACGAAGAACGGGAGTGCTGTGAGGAGACCGTTCTGGAAAGTAATCGAAATATGTCCCCTGAGAAACGCCTATTATTGCACGCTATTTGTAAAGTAGCAATAGTAGATATATTCCCATTCTTCTAAGACTACTGTTTTGTTGTTATATAAATCAATGTCCAACGTACTATCAGACCATTGGAACCTTGACCCACCATAGAACTGTGTCACAGAGACGTTATGATTCAAGTCATAAGAAGTGTCAAACAAATTGTTTTATAATGTCACTGTGACACCGTTCTATGGTGGGTCAGGGTTCCATTGGGCTGATAGTACGTTGTTACTGCATGTACGTTGATGAAATGGTTGTAAATTAGTTCTCTCATGGAGTGTTTTTTTATTTAAGAAGAAAGGAAACCATCTTTCTTATTAGGAAAAACCAGAAAATCACACGCCTTTAAAGACAAGAACATTAAGACATAGTGGAAAGGAACCGAAGAGATCAGAAATTTTGACATCCTGGAGTATTCCGGACGGAATGCAACCGCGATACTACTATAATTAATTCATTCATTCAATGATTCTTCTACCTCAATAGTATACCGTTGAGTACCACGGCCACGATAGCTCACAGTACCTTTACCTGTGCAAACAAAGGGAATCTAGTCTAATGGCCCTATATTTAAAATAGGAGTTCCTCAGGGTTTCATGTTGGGTCCTTTCCTGTTTTTATTTTACATAAATGATATCATCTATTTGCATAATTTTACATAAAACCACTCTTGAGGTTACTTACAGCTTTAATGTCAACCTTCATGACTTTATCCATGAAAGCTGGTACTTCTGTGTACAGTGTCAGCTGGCCCCAGGTATGTCCGATGTGGGCTATCACGATGGCCCACAGTCCTTTGCAACGCAACAGTCTTTTCCACGGCACTTTTCGGACTTTCTGTAAGAACATGTCAAAATTATATTTGCCAATACTGTTTAAATGTTTATCTTTACTTGATATTTGGCATAATAGTTTGCAAGGATATTTACTTATTGCGGATAAGTCTAAGGAGTTCTGAACTAGCGATTGCGTTCCTACTGAAAGACAACCAACCGACACAATGACCTATGAGTACAAGATAAACAGTCAAATTTTACAATGAATAATGAACTATCATTCATCCATTCATTCATTCTTAGCTAGTCTAACGGCAGTCAGACGACAGTTTTCTATGACTTGACGGTTACTTAATCGTGTCTTACAACGAACATCTCTTTTAAGATCAATTTATCACCACCCCTTAGTCCACAAGTGTCAACCTACTTGATTTAAATCAAAGCTGGGGTCAGATTCCTGGATGCAAATTGTAGAACTAGATTGGGAATCATTGACTTTTTGTCTCACAAATGTTAAATTAAAACATCCTAACAACTTCAACAGTAATATCTGACTAGCATACATTAGGGCCCGCCCGTCCCAGGGCCTCCTCAATATATCGTCTCTCAGCGACCGAGATGCTCCTGTGTTCAGCGGGGGAGTCAGCCCCGAGGATCCAGAGAGCAGTTCCAACGATGCCGCACAGGATGCCGTAGAAGCGGAAGATGCCGGGCCATCCTAGAGGCGAGGCTGCGATGAAGCCTGTGATGGGCAAACCTAGGACTGTTCCAAGAGCTTGACCTGAAAAATTATGATTTCATTTGGTGGTGTATCTCATGACGACAGTAAGGCGAAGTCAATCTTTCTTCTTTTAACCTTTCCATCCACAATCATTCTTTGCCCGGACTATAAGGTAGCTATGTGCTTGATTATCTGTACATTACTTTGCTAAAGCTATAAATAAATTCTTATCACTACTTTTTCTTACTGTATATGTACAATACAGTGTGTTACCAGCACCCGGGCTTTTTTTAAAGTAGGTTAAAATAACGTATATCTGTAACGTAACTATGACATTAATTTAATTAATAAACACATTTTCAGGCTTTGTTAACTTTCTAACAAAATTTTAATTGCCAGCAATGTAAAGCACAGCAAATTGACAAGTGCAAATGACAGTCGACGGATACTTTGATTATTTATGATTTGCCCCCGTACCACGACATGGCTTGTACCAAGCAACAGCGATACTGAAAACGATGAACACGCAGCACATGCACTACATTACAAATGGACAGTATCTAAGAAAAATAATTGTGAAGTTATTTTAATTATTTTTTAATTGATAATACTTGCAAACAATTGCTAAAGCTGCATATTATCGGTAGTTTTAATAAATGCCCGCATGCCGGTAACACACTGTATGATAATTAACAAATGTGAAAGTGTGTTTGTTTGTTTGTTCCGCCTCCAAGGTCTTTATCCGGTTTGGAAACAAACATAGCGTACTTTATTTCCTGGACAGTTTTATAATTTTCGAGGCAGTCGCGTTTAACGACTTCTCGGCGTGCGTATAATTTAGTATCTCTATTATGAACTGATGCTGGTTTCTAGTTCCAACCTACCTCCGTAAGCAAATGCAGTTAACCGTCCTCGCTCCTCCAGCGGTGTCCACTTCCCGAACGCCGTGTGCATCCCCGGGATGATGCAGGACTGGCTTAGGCCTTGCAGGATCCGGCAAATCACTGCTAATATCCAATCTCCCTTCAAAATAATGTATTAGTAGTTTTTATTTGATCACGAGCTAACTAAACAAACGGTTAGTACCTACCTATTGTAAAGTTCATTCCAATTTTTAGGTAGGATCTCTATTCCACTCTATAACTTAAAAACCATACATATAATGGCCATAAAGTTTCCGATCGTTACCTAAGTCCTTGGTTTAAACAATTTTTTGTCGACTAGACAATACAGATAAAGATTGAAAATGACAGAAGCAAATTAATAACGACTAAAAAAACATTTTAGATCAAGTGGAAATGAGACCCCTGGGGTCTTATTCCACATTGATTTCACCAGCCAGTGGGCGTGTTTCAGCTGACAACATGATGATGTCACATCCAAAGACTTACGTAATAAACTGCCCAAGGCATGCAGAAGGACACGACTCCGTTGACAACCAGGGCTCCGGTGAGGAGGTACCGGGTCCCGAACCGGTGGGCCAGCTGGCCGGCTGGGATCTGCAGGATCATGTAGCCCCACGAGAACGAGGCTAGGATGGCATCTTGTGTCTTTTTGCTCCATTGGAATGTTGGAAACTATAATTTGAAAATGGTACCTTCAGTACGAACGTTCCACAATCAGATCGGGGACGTTTTAAGAAACGGCCAGGTCAGGAGAAACAGGAGTACAATAATCTGCCGCACGTGTATGAAGAGACTTATGAGTGCCGAGGAAGCGAGGGAAGTTTGTCAGGATCGTAGTGACGGGAAAGCCGTGATTCTATGTATGTGTATGTATCTTTAGTGGTGTTAGAACCTTGTGCAGGGCTCGTACGGATCGCTATTAACATCTCATCCTTTAATTTACCTCTGAAGAGAAGTTTTTGCATTGTTGTGACAAGACAACCGGTTAAGTTACAAGCAGTCCTCAAAGTTGGAAACGCATTTGCAGTTTTAGGAAAAGATTGCTGACTTAAGATTGTAGTTTAGAGCACACCACAAGGGCCCGTTGCTTCCAGGAATTTCCAGATGCTTTGGACAGTGAGAAGTTGTACCTCTTGTGGGTCGGTCCATGATATGTCGCCGTAGGTGGATAAGTATTGCTGTTCCGCATTAGTGGTCCGCATGAGGATTAATTTCATGAATGACTAGAGTAAGACTTGTGTCAAAACCAAATATTATTTTTAAAATGGGAATACAAAAGCAGACCCGGAAACTCACAAGCACCGTTATCTTTTGAAGTGGTGTTATCAGTGTTTCTTGATGATTAAATAATGATAAAAGATAACGGACAAAGACATGAGCAAACTAAGAAAATTAAATGTGATCAAAGGCTCGTTCCAGTGGCCGTTTTAAGTGACCAAAAAAGGATGAGGTTCTAGGTTCGGCTGTACAGTCAAGGACTTTAATTGTTAAGCCACTATGGAACCCTGTCATAATGACAGCGTCAAACCATATGAAAGAAATTACGCTAAAATTAATGATCAACGTTATGCGACAGGGTTCCATAGTGGCGTAACAATTAAAGTCCTTGACTGTACGAGTATGTATGGTTTTTATGTTCACCGATTACGCCATCAATGGTAGACCGATTTTAATAGATCATTTTGTTTTGATCGGGTATACTCCCGAGATTTTCCCAATGTCACCAAGTCTGTACCTATTTAATTTCTTTCTTTCTTAAACATTTAATTTTTAAGGTTGACGTAACTTATGCCCGACCGTCTGTCTGTCTCAGATGGATGATTTTATCAAAAACGATAGAAGTTTAAAATTTTGCAATCAGGTCGTAATGAGGCGCCAACAAACAATAGAAACATTTAATAAAATTGGGAGGTAGTTTGATTACTTTGATTTATGATCAATAAAATTAATAAAAAATATACAACATAAAAATGAACAAATTGGCAACAGGAACTTTTTTAAAAGCATCATGCTTATAAAGGTATGCTTATAAAAGCGTACTACTTTAGATTTTTCTTCTTCATTATTTATTGAGAAAATTAATGAACAAATTTCTGCGAATAGCTAAAGAGCTTAAATGAAATATTTTAAATGAAATCTTTATTTGCCATGGTCTTTTCTACGTCACCGCTAGTGCTAGATTTAAAAAAAAAACTACGGCTATGACCTTCCTTTTTTCAATAGTATTGTTTTTTTTTGTAAATTTTGACTCAAAATGATTAGACATTGAAAACTAAATTTTTTTGACCTTCGATAACTCTTACTAAAGAAAACTAGAATATCTGATCAGTAAAGGAATCATCAGTACCCTTACCATAAGCTACAATTACCGTTCTCTAGCGAGTCGAATGATCTGTCCCTCGCAGACCTCGCAGTATTCTTATAGAGTGCGAGGGACAGAGCGTTCGACTCGCTAGCGAATACGGTAATTGTAACTCGTTGTAAGGGTACAGTTGTCCCAATCAAAAATAGAAATAACGTAATACTTACCGGATCGTCATACAAGATTCCATTCAACAGACCGACGCTGACTGTATCAGTTTCATTACCGATCCAAGGTGTATTAGTGATGACTGTGTCGTCTTTAAACCCGATCACCATGGCGACCAAAGATACCCCCATACACGCCCTCATGCTGTAAGCCACCGTTAAACAGAAGAACAAGATAACAGTCTGTTGGTGCCTGTAGCCAATTCCTGGAATATGTTAATATTCATACTTATTGCTACATTAATATTTATTGCTACATTAGTGTAGTTTTAAGTTTGTAAGTTAGTTAGTTTGTTTTTATTGTTTCGTTTCCACTTGTACCATTCATTTATTGCATGTGGTATTTACAGTGGTGCTACTGCCGCACTCAGAGACGTCAATTAAATTTAATGGTTGTTTAGTGACGTGTTGTCTTATTCTATTGCTAAAGCAAAGAAAGTGACAGCAGCAACTTTAATCAAGTATTATTTCTTTACTGACGTCTCTGATTGTGGCAGTTACAGAGTAATTGTAGTGCTAAGCATGAACCCTATTAAATAGGGTTAGTACCAAAAAGTTGGACCATAAGTAGTTATTACTTAATAGCAAAATTAAAATCGAAATAAAAAAATATCAACCTGAATATAACAGAGTTAGTATTAGTAAAGAATTAGAACGTATAAAATTAAACTCTCTTTTTTAAACATCTGCCATTTTTAATACAATTACATTTAGACCAAAAAAATTAGAGTTTGAATAACTCTTCTACATCAAAGTAATTAATTTTCTAGGTAATCTTGTTATTAGTACGTTTAAGTATAGTAAAGATTCTAAATTAATCATATTTAAAATAAATACCGGGTGTGCCAAAATTGACTTAAATATAAGGATAAGAAAGCCCGTTATATACTGGTCAAGAATATAGATTTATAGATACGTTAATTAGTTTAGGAGTTATGAAGGTTTTAATGATACTGGTAAGGAACCTCGCGGTACACCTTTGCCTCCCTTGTTCTAAAATATCTACAATTTGTGATTTTACAACTTATAAACAATCCTGAATGGTGAGTGGACGGGTTGGAAGGGGCCGCCCTAGGCGTACTTTTTCGAGTCAAATCGGAGAAATACTGGAAAAGGGCCGAATCTTAAGTACCCGAAACCGACGTGCGTGCATGACTCGATGTATGAATGTGGAAGAAGCGAAATAAATTTGTCAAGATCGCAGCAAATGGAAAGAAGTGGTCTCTGCCTACCCCTCTGGGAAACAGGCGTGATTTTAATGTATGTATACAATCCTTAATAACGTACTACATCTTTACACATCCCATTAAAAAAGAACTATTTTGATATTGCAGGGGAGCAATGAAATATACTTTCTTATGTCATTGTCATTAACAGCTTCCTTTTCACAATGGTTCAGGTTGCATAGGCTGTTATTGCACTCACCAATTTTTTGCGGTGACTCCTCAACTGTCATTTGGCCTACATTCTGATCCTTTTCTGTTTCACCCTCTTGTTTATCCACAACATCATTACTAAATACCTTCGGCATTTAAATAATTAACAAGGGCTGTATGGCTACTATGTTTTAGCTATCTGTGTTACAATGAGAAAACTATCGTTTAATATACAGGTTTCCTTATCATAAACAAAGCCTTTATGTTTGCGCATGTTTTGCTATTTTATTTAAATAACTGCTGATTTTAATTGTGAAGATTATTCCAATTGTAAATAGAATCTCCTGATAATTTTTGACGACACGCAATTGAAATACTTGAAGGTTACCCATACCTACCCATTATTATGACCACTTTTTAAATGATGGTGAATAGATTGGGCCGTCAGCCCAGTGAACATCGCTGGAATCAAAGGTGATCCTTGAGGGAGGCGTATATTCAAATTCAAATTCAAAACATTTATTGACAAAAAACACACTATAACACAAAAGAAGTAGAAACAAGATTAGAGCAGGGATAGAATCGTTGCACTGTAGTGTGAAGTCTAATAGGAGTCAGCTCAGCATATGCTGCAGCAGGAGCCACAGAGCTGACTTTTAGCTGAACCCTGCTGTTCACGTATTTGTAGCTGAAAGCGAACGCGTGATGAGATAGAAATGTGTGATAAATATAGTGAACATAAGTATAGTATCATCATCATCATCAGTCTATATTAGTCCACTGCTGGACATAGGTCTCTCCCATTGCACGCCAACGAGCACGATTCGACACGCACGATTTGACATCCGAGAGTGGACTGGAATAGCGAGCGCATCTGAATTGTTTCGACTCGCTAAGGACAGACAACAATTCCAGAAGTTAGTAGCCGACCTTCACTAGTTGGAGAGGCACTTGAAGAAGAGAAGAGCACGATTCGTGGCCACTGTCATCCAGTTCTTGCCAGCCACCTTGCGAAGATCGTCACTCCACCTAGTCTGAGGGCATCCTACACTACGTTTTCCGATTCGCGGTCTCCACTCAAGAATACGATAACTCCAGCGATTATCGGTTCTGCAGCACAAATGGCCCGCCCACTGCCACTTCAAGCTGCTAATTCGATGGACTACGTCGATAACCTTAGTAAGTATATATATCGAGCGTCTATCCTCTCCGGACGAAACGTGTGGACCTGCGGGTTATAGATATACCTGTGTTAACTGGAGGTATGTTTTAGGGATTTGATATCGATAAAAAATATGTTGTTGTATAATATCTTATTATTTACCAGCTTTAAGTGTGACCGCTGCTTAACGGTGCGTATATTACGGTGCGTCAAAAACGGCGCCATGTTGTTACTGTGACCCCGTCTTTTGTTTACGCAACGACACCGTAATATACGCAGCGGTGGGGTCGCACCTTTAATTGTAAATTATCAAAATTTGACTTGAGTTTTTATTTGGTTATAATAATCAGTGTATATAGTTTAAATCTTGCAACTCAATTTCGCTATCGGAAAAGTTCTTATGGCCTAATACATAATGTACGGTGTCAATTCCATATTATGGTATCTTTGAGGTGATCTGATGATAGAACCGGTGGAAAAAATACCTCCGATATAAGTACTTAACGATTACCAAGTTTGTACGCGTTTGTTTCTCTATAAACAGCTTAAACTGTGCAAAAAAGACCAAATATCTAATCTATTATAGTCTAATTAAATTGGCAGGTTAAGCTCAAACTAATGACTAATGCCTTGTAAACTACTAGCTGTTGCGCGCGACTCCGTCCACGCAGAAAAATAAACCGAAGCCTTTGTCACTCAGGGTGAATGTAGCTTTCCAATGGTAAAATAATTTTTGAAATCGGCACAGTAGTTTTTGAGTTTGTTCATTACAAACATACACACACACACAAATACAAAAATACAAATCTTTCCTCTTTATAATATTAGTGTAGAAAGGACTAACACAAGCACAGTCAGGTAACAAAGCAATACGTATTTCGATATCTCTGTCGAAGGTTTACAGAGATATCTAGGTAAGTAGATGTAAATTAAATATACATACATTTTGAATTTTGATGCGAAAGCAAATAACTGCATAATTTTAATCTTACAGCACTAAATCATATGCTTTGCAAAGAATTGCGCAAAAATAAATAATTTTCGTGTGCGTGTGGATTGAGTGAGCACCCTTCCGAAAAAAAAGATAAAATGCTGTTCATTTAGTATAAGTTCTAAAACAATTGTAAAACTAATCTCTGTATTTGTAAAACCACAAATAAAAAAAAAAACCCCCTTAACATGTGCTCACTCAGTTCTCACAATCTACCAACGATATCTGATAACTGACAGTGAATGTATTCATTTAACATATAAGATTTATATACTAACATTTAGTAAAACTTATGCTAAATTACCTTTATAATTTGTAGATCACCTAGTAACGTATTTAAGGTTTTACAAATAATTTACTATGCTCACTCAATCCACACGTTTTCGAAAACCCGATTCGATATATTTACATTAGAAAAATTACAATTGAATATCTTTATAAACAGACAACGAATATAAAATATTAGATGGTGAATATTTAGTAAAAAAAAATACTAAAAGTTGAACTAGTTTATAGTTTCTGTGATACTACGAATCTTAAGATATTTAAATTTTTAACTTACTTATAACATGTGGACTGAGTGAGCACTCACAAAAATGTATTATCCAAAAACCTGCCACGTTAGTGGTTCGTTTTGTATTTTACAAAATCCCATATTAATTTTACTAAACTATACACATATATAGCAGTTAAAATTTTCAGTATTTTATCAGAAATCGGGTTTTCGAAAACGTGTGGATTGAGTGAGCATAGTAAATTATTTGTAAAACCTTAAATACGTTACTAGGTGATCTACAAATTATAAAGGTAATTTAGCATAGGTTTTACTAAATGTTAGTATATAAATCTTATGTGTTAAATGAATACATTCACTGATATCGTTGGTAGATTGTGAGAACTGAGTGAGCACATGTTAAGGGGGTTTTTTTTTTATTTGTGGTTTTACAAATACAGAGATTAGTTTTACAATTGTTTTAGAACTTTTACTAAATGAACAGCATTTTATCTTTTTTTTCGGAAGGGTGCTCACTCAATCCACACGCACACATAATTTTCATCATTTTATCGGTCAGTAATTGGGATTGTTCATATTTTTACGATTACTCCAATTTGAAAACCATTTCTAGGAATAGGGTTTTAAAGCTGTTCTGCATTGATTAGTTTTTGAAATATTTAACCTTTGTTTGACTTTTGTTTTCGGCTTGAAGCCCTCCTAGGTGTATCTTACGGGTTAGGCGAAAACAGCTTGAAATAGTATACTCGTATTTAAATACACTAAGGAGTGGTCCGGAAAAAAAGTAGCAGCACATAATATGGAATTTATTTTTATTTTGTGCTAATTTCTAAGCAGTGCATGCATTTTTAATAGTAATCTGTAGATACTATTAAATAAAATAAACAATAAGAATGGTAAAAATTAAAGAGGGATTTCAAGTTTTCGCCTTTTACATTAAATCTCACCTAAAACTTTTTGAACAGTGTCTTTTGAGAGAATTTATGAGGTGTTTGTGATAGCTGTCATAAACATGTTTTTTTTTAAGTTTGATGGGCTAGTTAATACCTTATTGAATTGTCTTTTGGTCATTATTTAATATTTTTGATTTGACTTTACTTTGAGGTAGTTACATGGATTTTCAAAAATTGTGTATTTGCCATTTTTACGGAAATTTGTCTCCCATAGAAAAACCCCTGTCAGAGGTTAGATTGGAGAAACTTCCTTACTACCCAACGTGAAATCCAGTTTATTGGTATGACTTATTCGTATAATAATATTCTTAAAAGCATAAAACAAGTTCTGAAAATGGAAATTCAATTGTGGTATTGTAGAAAACGGCAAGCGAAGATTGTCAAATTGTGTTGTGCAAAAAGTTATAAAGTAAATTGCAATAAATATTGAGAAAACTTTTGAATCTCATATATTTCAAAACGATTGTATTTTTATTTAATAGTATGATATCTACAGATTACTATTACAAATGCACTGCTTAGAAATTAGCACAAAATAAAAATAAATTCCATATTATGTGCTGCTACTTTTTTTCCGGACCACTCCTTATTACGATCACTTTTTAACATTAGATCATTTAAATGTTTTAAATTTATTAGAAGATGCCATCGCAAATTTAAAATAATCATGTCATCCATAAAATGTCTGCTAAATAAATAAATATATTAAAACAAAACTATCGTGTCAAATACAAAATTAATGAAATTGGTCTCATAAAATGACGTATCCTTACGAATTACAACGTAAAAACAATGTTTGTTTATTTTGCCTATCCCAATTACTTTATAACAATTATTTTACTTGATTCATGTTAACAACTTTGTTTATTGCTGTCTAGTACCCATAGTACAAGAAAACCAACAATATCAAGCGAAAAAAAAAAACTAGAAATATTCACGGTAAAAAAAGTTTCATCACTTTTCGACTATTTCAAAGATTCAAAAGTGACGAAGATTTTCTTAACGTAACTATACAAAGGCGTCAAAAATAACTATACGCCCTTCTGCTACTGATTACAAGGTCTGTTTACATTATATTTGCCGCGATGGCCGTATACAGTGTGTTACTGGCATGCGGGCATTTATTACAACTGCCGATAATACGTTGCTTAAGCAATTGTTTGCAAGTAATATCAATTAAAAAATTATTAAAATAACTTCACAATTAATTTTCTTAGATACTGTCCATTTTTAGGGTTCCGTAGTCAAACTAGGAACCCTTATAGTTTCGCCATGTCCGTCCGTCCGTCCGTCCCCAGTCTAGCTCAGAGACTCATAGTACTAGAAAGCTGTAATTTGGCATGAATATACATATTAGTCACGCCAACAAAGTGGTAAAATAAAATTTTGAAAAATATTTTTTTTTAATGCACCTCCCCTACACGTAACGTGGGGATGGCTTTTTTTTTTCTTGCCTACCCCATAGTGTGGGATGTCGTTGGATAGGTCTTTCAAAAATTTATGCAAACAATTTTTCGATTAAGGGATCCGTTTATGAAATATTAAGCTTAAAAGCGCTATTTTTTGTTAGAGTCAAGTGTCCCCCCCCCCCCCCCTACAGCCAAAACTACAAATACTAAAAATCTGAAAAAATCTTCAACGAAAGCGCATATAACGAATTTTAAAGGAAAACTATCACGGCTAAGTAGACAAGATTAGTTCCTGAGATACAGGCGACTAAAAGTGTTTATACCTATCAAAATCGCCTATGATAACTTTGATAGAAAAATTTGTTAACGGGGCGTGCAGGACGCGCGGGGGAGTCTGTCCAAGTAACAAATCGAGCGACAGCCGCGCTCATAAGCGCGAGCGCCTAGATGCTGTTCGGACGTGCCCCGGAATGCTACCTACAAGTTTGCGATTTGCGATCTGAAAGTTTACAAATAATCGATTAGATTATTGATTTGAGTCGAGTATCGTTTGGAAAACTAAAAATTCTATTTACTGGCCCTTGTTTTTTTTCAATTTCTATTAATTACTTTATAAAAGATTAAACTTTTATTGTAATTTAAAGTCGGTTTGAAGCAGTTTAGATACCTAACTACCTACATAGGTAGGTATACTGATCTCACACTTAAAAGCTTGGCTCTTGTTTGAGATATGTATTATATACGAATTTATAAGAAAAAGAATCATTACTTAGTAGACTTAATTAGTTCCTGAGATACAGGCGACTAACGGGTTTATACCTACTAAAAATCATCTAAGACAGCGCCAAATAACTTTAAATAGATAATTGGTTCATACATGTTGATTTTTGAGATAGTTTTTTGTGTTTGTCGTTACGGCTTCGGAACCCTATACTGAGCATGGTCCGACATGCTCTTGCCCGGTTTTAATGTAGTGCATGTGCTCCGTTTCATCGTTATCAGTATCGCTGTTGCTTAGTACAAGGCGTGTCGTGGTACGGGGGCAAATCATAATAATCAAAGTATCCGTCGACTGTCATTTACACTTGTCAAATTGCTGTGCAATTAAAATTTTGTTAGAAAGTTAAAAAAGCCTGAAAATTTGTTTATTAATTAAATTAATGTCATAGTTACGTTACAGATAATAATATACGTTATTTTAACCTACTTTAAAAAAAGCCTGGGTGCTGGTAACACACTGTAGATATTACTGCTTTTGACTGTATGCGCTGGCGCGCAGTCGATCGCGTGCAGCAATTGATCGCCAACAGAAAGATGAGAGAAGTGAAAAGATTCATTTGTTTGCAGCTATCATATTCCCCGAGGAAGCCTACTGTTTGTGACAGTGTGGTCGCTGGCAGTAAGGCAACTAGAAATATCCTCCCTTTACCGTGGAAATAACCTTTGGCATAAGGTCTAAGACCAGGGTAGTGATTCTGTAAGCAACGCCGGTCGTACGGACCGTCGAGTGATATCCAAGGGGCGAGATTAAGTAGTCCCGTCAGTGCGAACAAAACACATTGTAGCGCATGCATTTTCAATTAAGCAGCCTTATACGTTCGACCCATCGTCCTGCTAAATTGAAAATGCACGCGCTACAATGTGTTTTGTTCGCACTGACGGGACTACTTAATCTCGCCGCTTGGATATCACTCGACAGTCCGCACGACCGGCGTTGTTTACAGAATCACTACCCAGCTTGCAGTAGTTGTTTTTTAGCTAGTGAGATGGTATTGATATGGCAGCAAAAAATGCTGGCAACCATCAAACTGAATTGACTTGTTTAATCTGCTCTTTATAGTTTTTTTTTTGTTCAGACAAGTCTTCACATGATGAATTCTGCAAATGTTCACAACCACCGAGATCAAAGAAAATGTATGGGATTAACGTCAACTGCGGGACGGTCGTGTCGGGCCCTTGTGTCAATTCCATACATATTGGCAGGATTTTATGTTTCTATGTATATAAACTTTTTACTGCATATAAACCTATTAAAAGTAAGTACGTCCACAAACTTGAGATTAACGTGTAGGTACAATGGCGAACTTATCCCTTTAAGGGATGTCTTCCAGTTAACCTGCCAATGATCGAGGTAACTGTACAATCAAGGGCAAAAAAATATCCGCGCAAATTTACAAAGTGGTATGCGGTGTTTTATAGTTTTAGTTGTCATTTTGTCGTTTTAGTTAACATGAATTCGTATTCGCAAACTCTAACTTCTCGTTTACGAATGTGAAAAATATGTAATTCGTATCATCCCAGCTTGCATGCTTCATTGTTAGCTTTACTTTCTGCTACGCAAGCTTTACTGCGGGATCAGCGAGCGAGAGCTTTCAGACAGCCCTTTGTCTCCTCCAATCCCCACTCTTTGTTGTTTTTAAAGGGGGTCTCTTGGCACTTTAAATGTAAATTAATTCGATTGCCTACCACCCAACAAAGACTGGCTTGAGAACACCTACATTAAGATTCCGTTGGAAGTTCTGTAAAGCATTACATTTCTAAAGCGTTTTTAAACTTTTATTAACTAGTAAGATTATTAGTCTGGGTATTATTTTTTAAGTTGTTACATTTAACGCAATTAAACCTAGTTGTAGAAAACTTATTTAAGTATGCTATTTTGACGTAAATTTTGTGGGTATATTTTTGGTAATAGATAGTACTTTAACTGTCACAGAGAAAATAAATAGGAAAAATGACCAAAGATCGAAAATATGGGATCCCCTTGAAACATTGACAAACGTTTCATCGAATGTCATTTCACCAAATTTCTTTCCATGCAACTTAATTTCTGCTGAAACCTTATAGTTTTTAACTTATCGCATTCGTTGTATAGGGTAGGTTAGACTTGTGACCACAAAAATAAAGCTCCTGGACGTGGAAATACCTGTCAATGAAATAAAAATTTGGTGTGGTTGCCGGATTAGAATAGTGCCACTCCAAGTCTTCCCGTGGATGTCGTAAAAGCCGACTAAGGTAATAAAGGCGTGTAGTACTGTTAGGCGATGGGCTTGCAACCTGTCACTAATACACTGGTAAACATCTTCGCCTAAGTGTGCACAATTGGTTACAGAATTATCAAAAAGTTTTTATAGTTGTTGGAAATTCTGTAGCTCTGCCTACCCCACTCTGGGAATAAAGGCGTGAGTTTAATTGTATGTATGTATGTAGGTATGTGAAACGTTCTATGAAATGAGCTTCGATATTTCAAGGGTGAACCGAACATATCTTTACATTCTTTTGTATTTTTAAAGACAAAGTGAACTGGGGCCCTAATATGGCTGCGTTTATCGCGTGACAAAGTTTGGATAAGGCATCCGTCACTTTTCGACACGTAAATAAGTACGAGAGTGACGGATGCTTTGTCCACATTTGACACGTGATATAGACGCAGCCATACTAGGCCCGCTACTCCAGCTAATATATCGCAACGTAGATACAATACAATACAAATACAAATAGTATTTGTAGTATTTGTTGTACCTAGTATTGGATATCAAAATAAAAACACAGAAAGATACATTACACTATTATTAATTATTTTTATTTACATTTGTACAACGGTGGGCTTACTGCTAAATAGCGATCTCTTTCAGACAACCTTAGACATGGACACAGGTGGTAATGTACGGATATTTTGGACTCTTACATAGTTTTGATGAATGACAGTAAATTATTGTTTAATTGAGTATTACCTCTATAGTAAGTTAGTATATGATTTAGTTTTAATTTCTACTTGAAGACTGAAAACCAGCAGTGTTGTTGTCTCATATCCATTTCACCGCACATGCTATAATTCAGGTTACAGCGTTTTATATGAAACGTAATTATCCTCCACACTTCGCTGTTGACATATAAAGCTGGGTCCACATTTGTATCATTTTGCCGTATCGTATATCCGTCGCGTAGCACCGACGCGTATTACGATCGGTAGCGCTGACGCAAAAAGATCGCAATCATGCTACGTGACGTATCTGATATCCTACACCCTGGCGATGGGATACGCGTATCAAGATGGGTAAGTATGGACGTGTTTTAATACTGTATCATGATACGCAGTTATGATTTAATACGTGACATACAATGCGATCTACCTCGAGTCGGTTTTTCCCTGATCATCAAAAGGGTATTTTTTCACGCAACTATGCTAGTGATACTGTATGCCCAAAGTGAGCGTCCATACTTAGGATACACGCGATACCATACGAATGATTGTGATCGCCAAAATGATACAAATGTGAACCCAGCTTTATATAACGTCAACAGTTTTAATGGCTGCTGCTTGCCTTAACCAGCTCAAATATAACGTTATCGCCTATAAACCTGGTTCATCCGGCGCAATCTACTGCAGATGCTCTCACGGAGATTACCTTCAAGTAAATAAAATGTGTGTTATAATGTGTGTGTGTAGATAGTAAAACTACCATAGCCCTGAGCTAGAAGTTTCACAAAGCCCAGTAAAGTATCAAGAAATGTTAGATTGATATATCTTACAGCGTAGGTACAGTAAGCATTATAAATAAGTAGCTGAACTACTAAGGGCCGTATTAATAAACTAATCTCAACTCTAATGCTCGTCTCGAGATGCGTCAAAAATGACAGCTTTCTATGGCTTAACGTTTACTTTGACGTATCGTGATGGACATCACAAGATACGTCAAGCCAAGATGAGTTTATTAATACGGGCCTAAGATTAGAGCAGTAATTCAACGTTGGTAACGGTTAGAGAATATAC